>CAUYTI010037142.1:0-29307 GCA_963575145.1 Galago senegalensis | reverse complement strand
TAGAGTGCCATGGCATCACAGCTCACAGCAACCTCCAACTCCTGGACTCAAGTGAGCCTCCTGCCTCAGCCTCCCAAGTAGCTGGGACTACAGGTGCCCGCCACAACACTCGGCCATTTTTTGGTTGCAGCCATCATTGTTATTTGGCGGGCCCAGGCTGGGGATTCGAACCCACCACCTTAGGTGTACATGGCTGGTGCCTTAGCCGCTTAAGCCATAGGCACTGAGCCAGTACTGGCCGTTAGAATAACACATGGTCAAAGAGACAGAATCTAGAGGCCAGATGGAATTAGGTGGCTGTTTTAAGGTACATAGACATGAGTTTAGAAGAACTGTTCTGGCCTATAGCTCTGAATGAATGAATTGCTCATTTGAAGCTATTCAAAAGTGACTAAAATGTTGACCCAGTTATACACTGTTTTGCTAGAAGAAAGCTTCTAGTAATATAACATAAAGGTATCTCTGATTGCACGGGTTTCATAAACTTTCTTGTAACTTTGAAAAGAGTGAAAGACAACAGTCCCCCATTCCTCCTTGGCCAATGTGTAGTTGATCGTGCTTCCTTTAGTGAGACATCATCTGAGGATGTAGGCTGAGTGCTGCTCCAGGACTTGTCAGCCTTTGGATCTCAACCCAGTATGGGAGAATAGGGTTTATAAGAGTAAGCCTGGAAGCCAAACTGCCTGGTTATGAGTCCCAGGATTCTATTACAGGTTGAGCATCTCTTACCCAAAAATCTGAAACTCAGAATGCATCAAAATCCAAAACTTTTTAAGTGCCAGCATGATGCCATAGGTGGAAAATTTCATACCTGACCTCATGTTATGAGTTACAGTCAAAATACAATCAAAACTTTGTTTCATGTACAAAATTATGAAAAATGACATATGAAATTACCTTCAGGGCTACATGTATGAGGTGTAGAGTCATCCCTTAGTATCCTCACAAGATTGGTTCTAGGTTACTTCCTTTCCACATCCCCACTCCCATGGGATTTGAAAAGTTAGCTCTTCTTATCTGTGGGTCTCAGATACCAGGAATACTGTATTTTTGAGCCATGGTTGGTTGAATCCATGATTGAGGAACCTAGGGATATGGAGACCAACTATAAATGAAAGGTAAATGATTTCTGCATTTTAACTTGGATCCCATCCCCTAAATGTCTCATTATTTATATACAAATAAATCTGCCATCTGAAATACTTCTGACCCCAGGCATTTTGGATAATGGATAGTCAGCCTATATAATGTATTTGCTATGTGGCCTTGAGTTACCCAACCACACTGAGCTTTAGTCTGCTCAGCTGTAAAAATGGATAATAGCAATAGTTTCTACTTCATAAGTGCATATGAGGAATAAATGCAGTGAAAATGTGCAAACTATTTAGAACACGTGTTAAGTAGAAATTTTCCATTTTGGTGAATCTAAAATGAATATTGGAGGCCAGGCACAGTGGTTCATGCCTGTAATCCTAGCACTCTAGGAGGCGAGGCAGGTAGATCTCTTGAGCTTGGGAGTTTGAGGCCAGCCTGAGCAAGTACAAGACGCTGTCTCTAAAACTAGCCAGGAGTTGTGGCAGGCACCTTTAGTCCCAGCTACTTGGGAAGCTGAGGCAAGAGAATCACTTGAGCCCAGGGATTTGAGGTGGCTGTGAGCTATGATGCCATGGCACTCTTCCCAGAGTGACAGAGACTCTGTCTTAGTAAATAAATAAATAAACAAAAATAAATAAATAAATAAAATTAATAAAGTGAATGGTGGTAATTTCCTATGGTTCAAGTAAATAACATATGTTAGATACTATCATCTGTATACTCTAGCACCTGGTAAATACTTGTCAAACAATGACAGAGACTATAAAGATACAGCCTCTAGATCCAGCCTCACTCTCCCTCCTGGCTTATTCTGGTTTCCTCAGCCTGCCCCATTTCCTCTTGTCCCCTAGGCTCCAAAGCTGGGCCCTCATTTTCACTGCTGCCATCCTCCCCCTAGGACCACACAGGCTCCTGTGTCTTTACCAATCAGAGTCTGGAGACACCTACCTCTCCTCCTGACAAACATAACTGGCT
The DNA here is from genome assembly GCA_963575145.1 of Galago senegalensis. Lineage (NCBI taxonomy): Eukaryota > Metazoa > Chordata > Mammalia > Primates > Galagidae > Galago > Galago senegalensis. The sequence goes on along the minus strand of CAUYTI010037142.1, from coordinate 27,237 downwards.
GGAATTTTCAGAAAGCTAATTTTACTAAGATATTAAGAGAACATCAAAAAAAAAGTGCAAGAATGCTTGGTTACAAATGAAAAAGATAGGATTAAAAGCAAAAAAAAATCTGAAAGTTAAACAAAGATGCTCAATCTAACAGCCTGAGGTAAGAATTGAATTGGCAACACTTCTGAGACGAGCAGAATCCTCATACCTTCCTGGAACGTACTTCTGGTCCAACTTATTATAAGGGCCACCCTGGTGTCCCCTCTGGCTCTGCTTTGTATGCTCCCTGCCCTCTGTTCGTAATCTCACCACAGTCCTGAAACAAAACACATTCTTGCCTCTCCGGCCACCAAAAGTTCTTTCCTGAGCTTCCAACCATGAGCATGGCCTGTGCTTGTCTATGATACAGCTGTATCTGGGAATTCCTGCCCTCTACCCTCCACCCTCAGGTCCTCAGGAGCTGCTCTACTCCTTCTTGTGTTTGAACCACACGCTGGCAAGCTAGCAGTAAAGAATGTTTCTACCCTTTTGTGATGGGAGAGTGCCATACCTTTGCAAGGATTTTCTGAAAATCTTCAGGACTCTCATCCAGCCAGAACCAGACTCTGCCCTTTCCTGTTTCCACCCTCCTGAGCTGCCCACTCTGTTTCTGCTTCCTGTTGGAGGGACACCCTCAGCTCTCAGCTCTTTTAAGCAGCAAGATGACAGACATGTCCTGAATAGTTGAACTCAAATAACCCTCCCTTTTTATTTTTCTAGACCATTCCCTGTTTACTCATCAGTCAGGTATTTCTAAGGGAGGGAAACCCTAATTACAGACTTAGTGTACATGGTGTTACATTTTTGAAATAATGTTTAATAGAGTTTTTTATTTTAATACAGAAAAACATAAAGAAAAAGCAAGGTAGTTCATAATCATGGCTTAATTAACCATAGTACTTTTTTCCCAAAATAAAAAGTATATAATAAGAAAACCCAAACAGATTAGAAAAGTATAAAATTCCATTCCCACCACTGTAGTTCCTTAGCCTAAGGTAATCACTGCTAGCATTTTCTTTTTATTGTTTTTGTTTGTTTATTTGTTTGTTTTTTTGAGACAGAGGCTCACTTTGTCACCCTTGGTAGAGTGCTATGGTGTCATAGCTCACAGCAACCTTAAACTCCTGGGCTTAAGCTATTCTCTTGCCTCAGCCTCCCAAGTAGCTGGGACTACAGGAGCCTGTCACAACACCTGGCTATTTTTAGAGATGGGGTCTTATTCTGGTTCAGGCTGTCTCAAACCTGTGAGCTCCAGCAGTCTACCCACCTTGGGCTCCCAAGTGCTGGGATTATAGGCCACTGCGCCTGGCTAGCATTTTCTTGTGAATCTTCAGAAATTGCATTGTCTAAGTTTATATGCATGTTTCTACATTGCTGCCCTGTGTTGAACTGCTTCATTATAACATGATTTGCCTATGAAATATTTCCTTACAAAATAATTCATATGCATACTTCAATCTGTAATAGTTCTCTTTTATTTTGCCCATCCTGAAGCTCTCTTATGCACACAGCCAATCAGAAGGGGCACAATGTATGTTCTTACATTCTTTGCTAATTAGTTTTAATGCTCCATTCAAAAAACTCTCATCAATGGAGTGGTTTCTCAGGTAATCCTAACTTGACTTTGTTCTACAAAGGATTTGCTACTCCCCATGCTATATTTCCTACCATCCAGTTTGTGTTTGGTCCAATAGTTCTGACCCAGAATGACTGACAGAAATTGTATAAGTATTGTATTGGACTTGCTGCAAAGATTTGAAGGAAGAATATCTGACTATAAAAATATATACCTATAAAATATATACATACACACATATATATACACACACCTATAAAAATCCAGTTTTATAGGTGTTCTTGCCCCTTTCAACACAAAGGTTGAGGAGAGAAAGAATGAAAAAGGGATTAATGTATAGGCTGGGCATGGTGGCTCATGCTTGTAATCCTAGTACTGTGGGAGGCCAAGACAGGTAGACTGCTTGAACTCAGGAGTTCAAGACCAGCCTAAGCAAGACCCAAACCCGTTCTCTACTAAAAATAGAAAAATTAGACAGGCACAGTGGTGGGTGCCTCTAGTCCCACCTATGTGGGAGGCTGAGGCAGAAGGATCACTTTAGCCTAGGAGTTTGAATTGCTGTGACCTACATTGATGCCACAGCCTTCTAGCCTCTAGCCTCCTGGGTCAACAGAGTGAGACTCTGCCTCAACAACAAAAACCAAACAGAAGAAAACAACTCAAAAAAAACAGGGAATTATACTTCTATTCAATATTGTATGAGAGGTTCAGCCAGGGCAATGAGGCAAGAAAGGGAGATAAAAGGCATCCAGATTGGAAAGGAAGAAGTAAAACTGTTTATCTAGAAAATCCTAAGGAATCCTTCAAAAAAATTATTAGAACTAATAAACACATTCAGTAAGGTTGCAAGATCAATATAAAAAGTCAGTGTGCCTCTACACATAACCTATAAATAACGGGAAAATGAAATAAAGAAAGCAAAATCATTTACGATAGCATCAAAAATGACAAAGATAGAACAATAAATGTAACTAAAGAAGTATAACACTTATATACTGGAAATTATAAAACACTGTTGAAAGAAACTAAAGAAGACCTGAATAAATGGAAAACATCTTGTGTTCATGGGCTGGAAAACATTATCATTAAGATGGGAATATTCTCTAAGCTGCTCTATGGGTGCAACCTGTCAAAATGTCAGCTGCCTTTCTGCAGAAATAGATAAATTGATCTTAAAATTCATGTGGAAATAGAAGGGACTAGGCATAGCCAAAACAATCTTGAGAAAGAACGAAGTTACAAGAGTCATACCTCTCAATTTCAAAACTTATTACAAAGCTACAGTAACTAAGACAGAACTGTACTGGCAAAAGGACAGACGTGTAGATCAATGGAATAAAACTGATCCATGTTATTGGAATAAAGGAAATAAAACTCTTACATTTATGGTCTATTGTTTTTGATAAGGGTGTCAAGATCATTCACTGGCAGAAACAATCATGCAAAAGAATGAAATTAGACCCTCTGCTTCACACTACATGCAAAAAGTAAAGGAAAAAGGATCAAAGACCTAAATGTAAGAACTAGCACTACAAAACTACTAATAGAAAAAAATGGATGTAAATCTGTATAATCTTGGATTAGGCAACAGTTTCTGAGATAGGACACTGAAAGCACAAGCAGCCAAGGGGAAAAATAATTGATAAATTGAATTTCATCAAAATTAAAACATTTGGCTCTGCACCTGTGGCTCAAACAGCTAAGGCGCCAGCCACATACACCTGAGCTGGCGGGTTCGAATACAGCCCAGGCCCGCCAAACAACAATGATGGCTGCAACCAAAAAATAGCCAGGCGTTATGGCAGGCACCTGTAATCCCAGCTACTTGGGAGACAGAGGCAGGAGACTCACTTGAGCCCAGGAGTTGGAGGTTGCTGTGAGCTGTGATGCCACAGTACTCTACCCAGGGCGACAGCTTAAGGCTCTGTCTCAAAAAAAAAAAAAAAAAAAAAATTAAAACATTTGTATTTCAAGGAGCTCCATCAAGAAAGGAAAAAGACAAGCTATAAAATGGAAGATAGTTATTGCACATCATATATCTGATAAGAGGCTTATATTGGGATATGTATGAAGAACTTTAAATCTCAATAATAAAAAGACAAATTAGCAAATTATAAAATAGTCAAAGTTTCCCCCCCCCAAAATAGTCAAATATTCTAGATAGGCATTTCTCCAAAAAAAAGATATACAAATGGCCAATAAGCACTTGAACATATGTTCAATATTATTAGCCATCAGGAAAATACAAATCAAAACCACAATGAGATACTGCTTCCTATTACTGGGAGGGCTATAATGAAAAATATAGGTAATAACAAGTATTAGGATTTAGAAAAATTGGAATACTTGTACACTGTTGGTAGGAATGTAAAATGTTGCAGCTGCTTTGAAAACAGCCTGGCATTTCCTCAAAAGGTTAAACATAGAGTTACCATATGACCACTCCTAAGTATATACTCCAGAGAAATGAAAACATAAGTCTACTCAAAAACTGTACACAATGTTCAAAGAAGCATTATTTATTCATAATAGCCAAGAAGTGGAACAACTTTACATATCCATTAATAGATGGATGGATAAATAGCGTGTGGACAAACATATCCATACAATGGAATATTATTCAGCATAGAAAGGAATGAAGTATCGATACATGCTACAAGGTGGATGAGCCTGGAAAACATTATGCTAAGCGAAAGAAGCCAGCACAAAAGGTTCCTGTTATATGATTTCATTCATATGAACTGTCCAGAAAAGATAAACACACAGAGACAAAAAGTAGATGAATGGTTGCTGGGGGGAGGAGAAAATGGGAGTGTTTGCCAATGGGTGTGGGCTTTCTTTAGTGGGTGATGAAAATGATCTGGAAGTAACCTACTGGTGATGGTTGCACAAGCTTATAAGTACACTAAAAACTACTATATGTGGATTATGGTTTCATTAAAAATAAAAGATTAATAAAAATCATCAGACGTTCTCTACTGTCTCATAACATCTCCATAGCCTAGTAGGGTGGACCAGCAATTGTCTGAAAGAAAGATGCAGGAGAAATTAGGACAGGAGGCAACTAGTGGCTTCAGGGGATCGGATGAGACCTGAGAGGCCATTTCCTGTTTTGGATACCAGGAAGACATCTCCATAGGGCCTGTGGTTAACAACACCACGTAGCGATGATTCACTTCCAAGAAAGTACAACTGCATATGCACAAGTTCATTAATTTTTTCCACCCAGTGCTGCACCTCCCATTTTCCTCTTAATAATATGATCCTGGGGATCCTGTTATCAACACAGAGTAGTTTTCTTAAACTGTGAATATTGCAGGATATGAATGCTCCCTTATTAACTATCATATGTTTGTTAACCATTGGACATATTGGTAATTTCTAGTTTTTTCTTTCAAAGGCAGTGCTGTGGTGAATGGTCTCATCTTTACTGTTAGTGCACTGCAGGTGAAACCTAAGACTTAAATAGTACACGGTTGCCAGCAAAATGAAGAGAGATGTTCTCTCAGCTACTTATCTCAATTGTACATGCGGTCAGGCTGTGTGTGTGCTTCAGTGTGTCAGGCTGAAAAGCAGGCAAGCCCTGCACCCCCTGTCACCGCCACCCTCATGCCGAGGGCCGCACTGTCCTCCACCGAGGAGGGAAAAGTCCTCCCTGGCTCCCACGGACCATCTGCTCCTCTTTGAGTCATAGAATGAGGCGATCCTTGCCATCTTCTCAGCACACAGCACTGCACATGCTGTTGGTGCTCAGAACGTGCTTCTAGCCTCCTCTTATAAAAGGGAACTGGTTTTTGTCTCATTTGCCTTTTTCCGGGATGAAGTCATGATTTTTTTTTTTTTTTGATGCAGCACAAAAAAAGTTTTCCATTTTTATTCTTTCTACTTTTGCTTCCTGTAATTTTCAGGTTCTCTATATTCCTGTGTTCTACACGTGTGTGGCAGACAGCCTGAATTTCATTATGACCACCTTGACCCTGAAGAGAGTGAGAGGCCCCTCTTTACACAGTTTAGGAGGATGCCATTTCAGTAAATCGCACAACTCTTTCCTTCCCCCTCCCCACAAATCTAACACTGTAAAAAGCACAGTAAAAGCCTTGTATTGCTTGGATCTCATAACTCTAAGTTAATTCTAACCCCCAATATGTGTTTAATAAAATTCAGTTAAGGTTCCTCTAAATAACTCACTTATTATTATTTTTTTTAATCAAAATCACCCTTGATAGGGATCTGTCAAGGCCAAGGCTATGTAGCAAACCTTACTGACTCCACCAGAATGGATGAATAACGTTTTTCTTCCAAATGCTATAGCTTAAATTTATTCTGGAGCATGCTTTCTCTTAAAATCATAAGTTTTAAAGTCAGGCAGAACCTTAAAAGTGATTTTGCCTAAACCTCTGTATAGCTGGATGGCAGCCACCCAGTTTCTATTCCGACTGTTTCCAGAATCCAGGTCTCATTGCTCTGGCAAACAGCGGATTTCCTGTGGGAACAGCCTGATCCATTGAATGGCCTTCTTTAGACTGGGTTAGAGTCTGCCTCTCACGGTGTCTGCCTGGTCCCCTTAGCTGTTATCTCCAGAGTTGTACAGAATATCCCTTCTCCCACCAAAACAGTCCACATACCTGAACACCATTTTTTTCCTTTTTCTGGCTAGGAGGTCACAGTGTTTGGTAAACTTATCATACTTTCGGCATTATTGAGAGAACGTTTGCCTTCTTGGGATTCCTTCTAGGCTGTTGTCCTTGTTGACAGTGATCTTCAAATGTGATCCCTGAACTGAACACAGCACTCTTGGAGGTTACACCCGGAAGAAGGTTGTGGGACTGTTAATGCCTCCCTTGGTTTGGATCATCCAGAAAAGAAAGGACAAGCATTAATAGAGTTGGACTCAGTTATATATATGTGTGTATATATATATATATATTTCATTTGTAAACTCAATATTATACACCTTGTCATGGTTGTCTTACCTTTCCAAGTCCCATATTTTTTTTCTCCTTTGGTAACATATTTTTGAGTGCTTTCAATATATTCAACTCTCTTTTGAGCACTCTAAATACATGATCTCATTTAATTCCTAAAGTGGGCCTGTGAGATAAGTCATAGAACCTAAGTCCCATCTTCCTCCTCATTCAATGAATGAAACAAGTCATAGAGATACCAGGCAGAGGCGCACCTGACTCTGGAGCCTGGCTCCCAACCACTGCTCTCCACGTGTCCTAGAGCCCAGCCCCCAGAGGGGTCCCCCAGAAGGACCTCCCATTACATTTGCATCTTTCCCGTACCTCTTGCTACGTATTGAGTTACAGTTTATTGTAGGCAATCTTTTCATAGGCAAGCAGCTAATTTTAAAAACCTCTTTGTGTCAGACATGAAAAATTTGGGAGTTTACCTAACAAATGACATGAAAGATCTCTATAAAGAGAACTATGAAACTCTAAGAAAAGAAATAGCTGAAGATGTTAACAAATGGAAAAACATATCATGCTCATGGCTGGGAAGAATCAACATTGTTAAAATGTCCATACTACCCAAAGCAATATACAATTTTAACGCAATCCCTATTAAAGCACCACTGTCATACTTTACAGACCTCCAAAAAAATAATACTTTGTTTTATGTGGAATCAGAAAAAACTTTGAATAGCCAAAACATTACTCAGAAATAAAAACAAATCTGGAGGTATCATGCTACCAGACTTCAGATTATACTATAAATCGATAGTGATCAAAACTGCATGGTACTGGCACAAAAATAGAGAGGTAGATGTATGGAATAGAATTGAGAACCAACAGATGAATCCAGCTACTTACTGCTACCTGATCTTTGACAAGCCAATTAAAAACATTGAGTGGGGAAAAGATTCCCTATTTAACAAATGGTGCTGGGCAAACTGGCTGGCAACCTGTAGAAGACTGAAACTAGACCCACACCTTTCACCATTAACTAAGATAGATTCTCACTGGATTAAAGATTTAACCTTAAGACATGAAACCATAAAAATACTAGAAGAAAGTGTAGGGAAAACACTTGGAGAAATCAGCCTTGGTGAATATTTTATAAGAGGACACCACAGGCAATTGAAGCAACATCAAAAATACACTATTGGGACCTGATCAAACTAAAGAGCTTCTACACAGCCAAGAACACAGTAAGTAAAGCAAGTAGACAGCCCTCAGATGGGAGAAGAGTTTTGCATGTTATGTGTCTGACAAAGGTTTAATAAACAGAATCCACAGAGAACTTAAACGTATTAGCAAGAAGAGAACGATTGATCCCATCTCAGGATGGGCAAGGGATTTGAAGAGAAATTTCTCCAAAGAAGATCGGCACATGGCCTACAGATATATGAAAAAATACTCACCATCCTTAATCATCAGAGAAATGCAAATCAAAACTACTTTGAGATATCACCTAACTCCAGTAAGATTAGCCCATATCACAAAATCCCAAAACCAGAGATGCTGCCGTGGATGTGGAGAAAAGGGAACACTTCTACACTGCTGGTGGGAATGTAAACTAATACATTCCTTTTGGAAAGACATCTGGAGAATGCTTAAAGAACTAAAAATAGACCTGCCATTTGATCCTGTAATTCCTTTATTAGGTATATACCCAGCAGACCAAAAATCACATTACAACAAAAATATCTGTATCAGAGTGTTTATTGCAGCCCAATTCATAATTGCCAGGTCATGGAAGAAGCCCAAGTGCCCACCAATCCACGAATGGATCAACAAACTGTGGTATATGTACACCATGGAATACTATGCAGCCATAAATAAAGATGGAGACTTTATGTCCTTCATGTCCACATGGATGGAGCTGTAGTTCTTCTTAGCAAAGTATCACAGGAATGGAAGAAAAAGTATCCAATGTACACAGCCCTATTATGAAATTAATTTATAGCTTTCATATGAAATCCATAACCTTATAACAGCCTAATAATATGGGGAGGAGGGAGGGAGAGGGGTGAAAAGAATGGGTGGAGAGAGGGTGATAGGAGGGATCACTTTTATGGTTTATCTTACAAGGGTACAAGTAAATCTTTCTAACAGTAGAATATGAACATCTTAACACAATTTTCTTAACTAAGAAAATGTCATGAAGGCTATGTTAACCAGTTTGATGAAAATTTTTCAAATTGTATGTGAAAACACCACACTGTACCCCCAGAATTGCATTAATGTACATAGTTATCATTTCATAAAAGAAAATTATACACCATGATCAAGTTGGTTTTATTCCAGGGTTACAAGGTTGATTCAACATAGGCAAATCTATAAATATAACACATTACATCAATAAAAGCAAAAACTTTTTAATTGATGCAGGAAAAGCCTTTAATTATATCCAGCATCCTTTCATGATCAGTATTCTTAAGAAAATAGGCATAGAAGGGACATTTCTTAAACTGATAGAGGCCATCTACAGCAAACCCACAGCCAATATCACATTGAATGGTATAAAATTGAAAACATTTCCACTCATATCAGGAACAAGGCAAGGATGCCCACTGTCTCCACTGCTATTTAACACAGTAATGGAAGTCTTAGCTATTGCAATCAGGCAAGAGAAGGCAATCAAAGGTATCCAAATAGAGTCAGAGGAGATCAAATTCTCACTCTTCACTGATGACATGATCCTATACCTGGAAAATCCCAGGGATTCAACTTCAGAACTCTTAGAAGTGATCAAGAAATAGAGCAGCATCTCAGAATACAAAATTAATACTACAAGTCAGTAGCTTTTATTTACGCATACAATAATAAAGATGAAAATCAATTATTGACTCTATTCCTTTTACCATAGTGCCAATTATGATGAAATATCTGGGAGTTTACCTAACAAATGATGTGAAAGATCTCTATATAGAGAACTATGAAACTCTGAGAAAAGAAATAGCTGAAGATGTTAACAAACAGAAAAACATACCATGTTCATGGCTGGGTAGAATCAACATTGTTAAAATGTCCATACTACCCAAAGCAATCTACAGATTTAATGCAATCCCTATTAAAGCACCATTGATGTACTTCAAAAAACTTGATAAAATAGTACTTTGTTTTATATGGAATCAGAAAAAAACCTCAAATAACAAATGCATTACTTGGAAATAAGAAAAAAATCAGGAGGTATCACATTACCAGACTTCAGGCTATACTATAGATCTATAGTGATCAAAACAGCATGGTACTGGCACAAATACAGAACGGTAGATTTATTGAACAGAACAGAGAACTGAGAGATGAACCTAGCTGTTTATCATCATTTGGTCTTCAACAAGCCTATCAAAAATATTCAGTGGGGGAAATATTCCCTATTTAACAAATGGTGCTGGGTGAACTGGCTGGCGACCTGCAGAAGACTGAAACTGGACTCCCAAATTTCACCATTAACTCTCACATATACTCTCACTGGATAAAAGCTTTAAACTTAAGGCATGAAAACTATAAAAATACTAGAACAGAGTGCAGGGAAAACACTTGAAGAAATTGGCTGGGGAGAATATATATGAGGAGGACCCCCCAGGCAATCGAAGCAACACCAAAAATACATTACTGGGTTCTGATCAAACTAAAAAGCTTTTGCACAGCCAAGAGCACAGTAAGTAAAGCAAACAGAAAACCTTCAGAATGGGAGAAGATTTTTGCTGGTTATGCTTCTGACAAAAGTCTGATAACTAGAATCTTCAGAGAACTCAAACTAATCAATAAGAAAAGAGTAAATAACCCCATTTCTATGTGGGCAAGAGACTTATACAGAAACTTCTCTGATGAAGACAGGTGCATGGCCTACAAACACATGAAAAGATGCTCATCATCCTTAATCATCAAAGAAATGCAATCAAAACCACTTTGAGATATCATCTAACTCTAGTTAGATTAGCCCACATAACAAAATCCCAAAACTACAGATGTTGGCACAGATGTGGAGAGAAGGGAACGCTTCTACACTGTTGGTGGAAACGCAAGCTAATATGACCTTTTTGGAAAGACATTTGGAGAACACTCAAGGAATTAAAAGTAGACCTACTGTTCAATCCTGCAATTCCTCTACGAGATATATACCCAGATGATCAAAAATCATCTTACAACAAAAACATTTGCACCAGAATGTTTATTGCAGCCCAATTCATAATAGCCAAGACATGGAAACAGCCCAAGTGCCCATCGACCCATGAATGGATTAACAAATTGTGGTATATGTACACCATGGAATACTATGCAGCCATAAAAAGATGGAGATTTCACATCTTTTATATTTACCTGGATGGAGCTGAAACATATTCTTCTTAGTAAAGTATCTCAATAATGGAAAAAAAAGTATTCAATGTCCTCAGTACTACTATGAAATCAATATATAACCACTGACACACTCATACGAATGGCAAAACATAACTATAGTCCAGAAAGTAGAAGTGAAGAGGAGAGAGGGGAGGGGAGAGGGGATGTGGGAGAAGAGTGGATATTTGGGGGAACCTCACCTAATGTGCATGATGCAATGGTACATTTCAAAACTATTAAGAAATGAGTATAATTGTGGTAGATGGGTTTCTTGGTTCAATGTAAACATTTCACATTGTATATCAAAGCAGTACCATGAACCTTATAAATGCATCAATATACAAAGTTATGATTTAATAAAAAATAATTAATTAAATAAAAAAGACATTTATATTCTACACCTAGTAAATTTAACATGTACCCTTGTAAAATGCACTGTACTTGTGGTCCCATAAAGTACCCTCCCTCCACCCATCCTACTCTTCCATTCCCCTCCCTCTCCTCTTTCCCCTTCTTCTTGGGCTATCTTCTTGGGCTATTGCTTTCATAGTAGGGCTGAATACATTGCATACTTTTTCTTCCATTCTTGAAATACTTTGCTAAGAAGAATATGTTCCAGCTCCTTCCATGTAACCATGAAAGAAGTAAAGTTTCCATTTTATTTAAGGCTGCATAATATTCCATGGTGTACATATACCACAATTTACTTTTTTTTATTAAATCATAGCTGTGTACTTTAATGAAGTCATGGGGTACAATGTGCTGGTTTTATATATGATTTGAAATAGTTTCATCAAACTGGTTAACATAGTCTTCATGACATTTTCTTAGTTATTGTGTTAAGACATTTATGTTCTACATTTAGTAAGTTTCACATGTAATGTTATAAGATGCACTGTAGGTGTGGTCCCACCAATTATCCTCCCTCCACCCATCATCCTCCCTCCCCTCCTCTCCCTTTCCCCATATTCTTCAGTTATAATTGGGTTATAGCTTTCATATGAAAGCTATAAATTGGTTTCATAGTAAGGCTGAGTACATTGGATACTTTTTCTTCCATTCTTAAGATACCTTGCTAAGAATATGTTCCAGCTCCATCCATGTAAACATGAAGGAGGTAAAGTCTCTATCTTTCTTTAAGGCTGCATAATATTCCATGGTGTGCAAATACCACAATTTATTGATCCATTCATGGGTCGATGGGCACTTGGTTTCTTCCAGGACTTTGCAATTATGAGTTGGACTGCAATAAACATTCTGGTTCAAATGTCTTTGTTATAATGTGATTTTTGGCCTTCTGGATATATATCTCATAGAGGAATTGAAGAATCACATGGCAGTTCTATTTTTAGATGCCTAAGTGATCTCCAAACATCTTTCCAAAAGAAACGTATTAGTTTGCATTCCCACCAGCAGTGTAGAAGTGTTCCATTTTCTCCACATCCACACCAACATCTCTGGTTTGGGGATTTTGTGATGTAGTCTAATCTTATTGGAGTTAGAGGATATTCCAAAGTAGTTTTGATTTGCATTTCTCTGATGATTAAGGATGATGAGCATTTTTTCATGAGTCTGTAGGCCATGCACCTGTCTTCTTCAGATAAGTTTCTTTTCAAGTCCCTTGACCACCCTGAGATGGTATAATTTGTTCTTTTTTGCTAATAAGTTTGAGTTCTCTGTGGATTCTGGTTATTAAACCTTTTTTGGAGGCCTGACCTGTAAATATCTTCCCATTCTGAGGGCTATCTCCTTACTTTACTTACTGTGTTCTTGGCTGTGCAGAAGATTTTTAGTTTAATCAGATCCCAGTAATGTATTTTTGGTATTGCTTCATTTGCCTGGGGCGGGGGTCATCCTCATAAAATATTCACCCAGGCCAATTTCTTCAAGAGTTTTCCCTGCACTTTCTTCTAGTATTTTTATAGTTTCATGTCTTTAGTTTATATCTTTAATCCAGTGAGAGTCTATCTTAGTTAATGGTGAAAGACATGGGTCCAGTTTCAGCCTTCTACAGGTCACAGGCCAGTTCACTGAGAACCGTTTGTTAAATAGGGAATCTTTTCCCCACTGAATGTTTTTAATTTGTTTGTCAAAGATCAAATAACGGTAAGTAGCTGAGTTCATCTCTTGGTTCAATATTCTGTTCCATACATCTACCTCTCTGTTTTTGTGCCAGTACCATGCAGTTTTGATCACTATTGATTTATAGTATAATCTGAGGTCTGGTAGTGTCATTCTTCCTCCCTTGTTTTTATTTCCAAGCAGTGTCTTAGCTATTTGAGATTTTTTCTGATTCCATATAAAATGAAGTATTTTTTTTTGAGATCTGTAAATTATGACAGTAGATCTTTAATGGGGATTGCATTAAAATTGTATATTGCTTTGGGTAGTATGGACATTTTAACAATGTTGATTCTTCCCAGCCATGAACATAGTGTGTTTTTCCATTTGTTAACATCTTCACCTCTTTATTTTCTTAGAGTTTCATAGTTCACTTAATACACATCTTTCACATTCTTTGTTAGGTAAACTCCCAAATATTTCATCTTCTTTGGCACTACTGTGAAAGGAGTAGAGTCCTTTACTGTTTTTTCAGCTTGATGTAAGTTCAATTTTTCCAGAAATTTATCCATTTCATTCTAATTTTAAATTTATTTGAATATGGTTAAACATAGAGTTATCTTAAGCTACTTTTAATTTTCCCTGTATTGTGATCATATCCTCATTTTTACTTCTAACTGCATGTATTTGTACTCTTCACTTCCTTTTTGATTAATTGTACTAGTTAATTCTCTTTCTTTTTCTTTTACTTCCTCCCTTCCTCTTTTCCCTACCTTTCTTCTACCTTCCTTTCTGTCTTCCTCCACTTCTTCCTTTCCTCCTTTTTTTTTTCTTTTTCTGCTTTGACCTCTTGCTCTACTTACTGTGATTTTCTTTATTTCTCAAAAACTAACTGCTACTATGAAAATACAGTATTCCACAGTGGGGGCAGAAACCCATATAGATAAGGCAGCTCTTAGTAATAAAAACAAAGCTGGGGGCATCAGCCTACTAGAATTTGGGCTATACCACAAGGCTATAGTGGTCAAGACTGCATGGTACTGGCACAAAAATAAAGACATAGACATTTGAATTGAACAGAAAACTAGGAAATGAAACTAACATCTTAGAACCACCTAATCTTCAATAAATGAAAGAATAACATTGGGGGAATGAATCCCTATTCAATAAATGGTGCTGGGAGAACTGGATATCCACATGTAAAACACTGAAACTGGACCCTCGTCTTTCTCCTCTTACAAAAATTGATTCAAGATGAATAAAAGACTTTATAAGGCATGATATGATAAAAAAAAAATCCTCAAAGAAAACATAGGAAAAACACTGAAAGATACCAGCGTGAAAAGGACTTTATGAAGAAGACTTTCATGGCAATTGCAACAACAAAAATAAACAAATAGGACTTAATTAAACTGAAAAGCTTCTGTACAGGTAAGAAAATAACAACCAAAGGAAATGGACAACCTACACACTGGGAAAGGATATTTGCATATTTTGATTCAGACAAAAGCTTGATAACTAAGTTCTACAGAGAACTCAAATTAATCTACATGAAAGAGCCAACATATGAAAAAATGCTCATCATCCCTAATTATTAGAGAAATTCAAATCAAAACCACCCTGAGATACCATTTAACACCAAGAAGAATGGCCCACATCACAAAATCTCAAAACTACAGATGCTGGCATGGATGTGGAGAGAAAGGAACACTTTTACACTGCTAGTGGGACTGCAAACTAATACAAGCTTTTTGGAAGGAAGTATGGAGAACCCTCAGGGAACTCAAACTCGACCTTCCATTTGATCCTGCAATCCCATTACTGGGCATCTACCCAGAAGGAAAAAAATCCTTCTACTATAAACACACTTGCACTAGACTGTTTATTGGAACTCAATTTACAATCACGAAATGTGGAAATAGCCTAAATGCCCACCAACCCAGGAATAGATTAACAAGCTGTAGTATATGTATACCATGGAATACTATTTGGCTATTAAAAGAGATGGAGATTTACATCCTATGTATTAACCTGGATGGAAGTGGAACACATTCTTCTTAGTAAAGCATCACAAGAATGGAGAACCATGAATCATATGTTTTCAATTTTGATATGAAAACAATCAATGACCTAGTACATGGTAGGGAGTGGGGAAAAGGGAGAGCAGAGAGAAAGGAGGAATGGGTGTGGGGGAAAGCAAGAGCAGAGAGAAATAAGGAGGGAAGAGTGTGAAGTCTTGGTGTAAGACACATCTTTTGGAGGCAAGACATAATTATAAAAGGGACTTTACCTAACAAATACAATCACTGTAACCTCAATTACTGAGGTTTCTTGTAGCCTCAATTAATCCCCAATAATAAAAATAAATAAAATAAAATATATTGTTCCAAAACATTTTTAATATTTTTATTACATGAAAATGTGCATAAACACACATTCACATATTATCATATAACCTTTAAAACTGCATCTTCTGTGTTGTAGAAAATGGTGAGGCCGGAATATACCAGGCTACTGGACAATACTTTAACTGCTTTGTATACAAAGTTATGACTTATTTAGAAGTACTCTACTTATTTCACTTTTATTTATCTATGCTGAGTAATTTTTAAATTTTTTTATTAAATTATAGCTGTGTACATTAATGCAATCATGGGGTACAGTGTAGTGTTTTCATATATAATTTGAAATATTTTCATCAAACTGGTTAACATAGCCTTTATGTCATTTTCTTAGTTATTGTGTTAAGATGTTTATATTCTACTTTTAGAAAGATTTCCTTGTACCCTTGTAAGATAATTTTTTAAATTTTAAAAATTTTCTTTGTCATCAGAGGGGAAAACCTGCCTAGTGATTTTCTTAGAGCTATCTGCATGTCTTTGTTTCTCAAACTGTAAACGATGGGGTTAAGCAGAGGTGTCAACACGGTGTATGTCACAGCCATCAGCATGTCCTCAGAGAAGGAGTCACTGTCCTTGGGCCTCAAATAGACAAAGCAAGCAAATCCATAATGTATGGACACAACAGTGAGGTGGGAGGAGCAAGTGGAGAAGGCCTTATACCTTCCCTCTGCAGAGGGCATTTTCATGACTATGAACACAATGAAGACATAGGAAATCATGATTAAAACAAAGCTGCCCACCAACACAAAGGCAGAGAGCACAAAAATAACCATTTCATGAAAAGAAGTATAATCACAAGCAAGGCAGACAACAGGTGAGATGTCACAGAAGAAGTGCTGGACAGTGTTCGAGTCACAAAAAGACAAGTTGAATATAGTGATGACAATCCACAGTGAAATCAGGAAGCCAACCACCCAAGAAGTCATCATCAAATGCAAGCAGGTCTTTCTTGTCACAAGGGTGTGATAGTGCAGTGGGTTTTGGATGGCTGTGTACCGGTCGTAGGACATGGCAGCCATGATGAAACAGTTGTTGGCTGCCAAGCCAAAAAAGAAAAACATCTGTGTGGCACATTCAGGGAGAGAAATGGTCTTATTTTCTGAGAGCAAGTCCACTAACATGCGGGGGATGACTACCATAGTAGTACAGGTTTCTGATAAAGACAGGCCACAGAGCAGAAAATACATGGGAGTGTGAAGGTTGTGATTAAGTTTTATGGCCACCATTATGGACATGTTTGCAGCTAGGATGGTCACATGGGAGAAGAAAATCACCACAAAGAGCAGGATCTGTAGGTGTGGGAAACTGGAAAATCCCCACAAAAGGAATGTGCTTACAGCAGTGTGATTGCTCATCTTTTTGGTGGGTACAAACACTTTCTACCAATGGTGCAGAGGAGCTCTTAATCAAGACTCTGAGATAATTGTAAAAAGCTCTTTATGCATTGATGCTACCTGGACTTTAATTCAGGAATCCTGCACAAGTGTAAGGTTCTTAGAGAACCTGAGACAGGAAGTTAAATGCATGTAGAAGATATCAGTGTCAGAATAGTCTGAATGGTGACAAGAAAGATTCTAGTACGAGAATATGTGCCGGTGCCACAGGGTGGCTCCAAAAATCTTCTTGGATTCTAGCCACTAAAGGACTCTTGATCTCTCTTTTCTCCATCCTGGATCTGCAAAGAAGAGGCAAAAGATGAATAAAAGTTCTTTGATCTCACCTACTGGATTTTGGATCCCATATTTTTCAAATGATTTTGTAATCTAATGGTACCCTGGCACTCAGAAGTGCTTAACAAACAGTGATTGAATGAATAAAATAACTCAATAATTTAACATTAATTTATAAAATCATTTAAAAAATTCTAGAAAGACCGGTAAAAATTTCTGAAAGAAATTTCACATTTCTTTTTCTTTCTTTCTTCCTTTCCTTTTTTTTTAAGAGACAGAGTCTCACTTTGTCACCCTCAGGAAAGTGCTGTAGCATCACAGCTCACAGCAACCTCCAGCTCTTGGGCTTGGGCAATTCCCTTGCCTCCACCTCCCAAGTAGCTGGGACTACAGGCTCTAGCCACAACACCCGGCTGCTTTTTTGTTGCAGTTTGGCAGGGGCTGGGTTTGAACCGGTCACCCTAAATATATGAAGCCAGTGCCCTATTCACTCAGCCACAGGTGCTGCCCAAATTTCACATTTCTTTTGATTCTGTCTTCATCAGTACTCTCTCTAATGCATGGATATAAAGGTGATATTTGTGACAATGCCTGGACAAGATTAATTAACATGTTGCAACTTCTGGGCTTATATCTGTGGTAATAATCGAAGCTTGACATAAACAATATTATCTTTCTTCATACAATAAGAAATAGCCATAATTTTTGAGTTCTTAAGAACTTCTCATTGAATCTATTTTTCTAGAATCCAATATAATATAATGTACTAACTTGGAATTAATATGTTGATAGACCTGGAAGACAGAGGCTTTAATATGTTGACAGATGTTTAATGTAAATTCCTCTATGAATATAGAGGAATTAATATGTTGACAGATGTTGAAGATAGAGGCTCAATTGAGAATGCCATATTCTGGTCATGATACTCTGATCAACTTTTGAGTTTTTAGAGAATCTCCAGAACATTTCCCAGCTGGTCTGCATAAGTGGTTTGCTTTGCAGTACAGATCTGAAAAGAATGAAATCAAGTTCCTTATATCAATTTTGCAAATAATATTTCTATTTTGATTATTCATCTTCTTAAGAGAAAAAGGCAGAGTGATATTGTGTGAAGTGATAAGGAATATGAAGACTCTCCTTAGAATTTTTATTTTCACTTCAGTTACTGTTAAGGATGAAGAGGAGTAAAATAAGGAACTAAGTGTTAGAAAGGCTAGTAGAGAAAAAGAGGAACACTGGCTGGAAATTATTAAGAAGGATTCACAAAGATGAAAGACAAAATACAAAACAATTATATTGTTAATTGAAGAGTTACCATCTCCTATCTGCATTGCAGTTGTATGCAAAAAATGCAAAAGGAGTCAGGTCAGGTATTCAGCACCTACTCAATACTAATATTTTGCCAGATAACATGCTAGGGTTAGACACAACTGGTTCATATCATCCTCTCAAAGCTCTGTGGAGAATTTTGGTTCTAATTTTACAAAATATGAAAGCAAGGAACAGAGTGGTTACATGGCCATCCAGAGCTCATGAACTGATTCAACATACAGTGACTGAATGTCCATGATGTGGCCAGCAATGCTATACATGGAAACCACAAAATAAAACCACACATAAACATATGATATGATGGTGAATCACTACCACAGTTTGTGGAGTTTGTAAACCTTCTCTGAGGAAGAGATGTATTTAAATGGAGAATATAATAAACAATATGTGATGAACAGGACAGAACACTTTGCAGGGCACAGTTAACACAAAGAACCTTAGGAGGAACCCAAATTACTTAAGTGATCTTAAACCAAGAGTCCTGGCTTATCTTTGAACCTACTTCACATAGACACTTCCCTCTGAAGATTTCCCAATCTTGGGCTGCGCCTGTGGCTCAGTGAGTAGGGCGCTGGCCCCATATACCAAGGGTGGCAGGTTCAAACCCAGCCCCGGCCAAACTGCAAAAAAAAGATAGCCAGGGACTGTGGCGGGTGCCCGTAGTCCCAGTTACCCAGGATGCTGAGGCAAGAGAATAGCCTAAGCCCAAGAATTGGAGGTTGCTGTGAGCTGTGTGATGCCATGGCACTCTACCGATGGTGATAAAGTGAGACCCTGTCCCTACAAAAAAGAAAAAAGAAAAAAAAGATTTCTCAATCTATTTACCTCTAAAGGAAAACTTTTTGCATTCCTATTGCTTCAGCTAACACTTACTTTGTATGACTTTCCAATTTCAGCCTGTATCAGAAAAAGAATCTCTCATATCTTCTGGAAGATCTTCAATGCCAGCTTGTCTTCCAAGTAGTAATAAAAGGCTTTTAGAGCAGAACTGCCCATATTGCCCCACATACTGTGAAGCTTTCTTCTGTATTTCCTATTTGAGTTATTTATAGAAATCACAGAGTCGCTATTAGACTCCTTTTTTTTTCTACTCTTCCTACATCTTTTTACTCCAATAAGTCCCTTCCAAAATTTCAGATATCTGTTCACTGACACTATAATCTTTCTTTTTTAGTCCCTGTACTATTGCCCTCTTTCTAACCGAAAGTGTCAGTATGGTACCTTCCTCTCCTAGTCCTATTTTTTACTACTATCTGCTTTTTAACATCAAATGTATGATAATGCTATGTCTTTTCAATATGGATGTCTTTTGAACCTGGTTTGCTTACAAGCTAGTTAATACTAATACGGTAAACTCCCTATTACCTGGAACTCAAGCAAGGCATGGCAACTCAGCCAAAAAAAGAAGAAAAAAAAAAAAACACAGAGCTTAAACTTCGTGCTCCCAGCCCTCAGCAAGCCCACATTTCATGCATTACTCCTACAGCTCTTGTGTGTTCTCTGTAACAGTTTTAAGTGTTAATGTGTGTTACTTGAAGTTAAAAAAAAATATGAGAGTGAAATTTAAAAGTGCATTGACTGGCATTTGACTAAAACTGTACACTGCATTTACAAAGTTGTTCTGTAATACAGTAAAACTGTGCCACAGTAAGGGATGTTTGTCTTTATTTGTCTTAGTTTACTTTTAGCTAGTGTATTTTGATATTAATATCAAGTCAATACAGAGTTAAAAGTATGGTATGGTATAGTATGGGGTATAGAATGAGTTAAGCCTATTTTTAATATTAACTCTCAAGCAACCAGAAACTACATTCATCCAGAATCTACCAGTCTCTATGG
Organism: Galago senegalensis; assembly: GCA_963575145.1. Taxonomy (NCBI): domain Eukaryota; kingdom Metazoa; phylum Chordata; class Mammalia; order Primates; family Galagidae; genus Galago; species Galago senegalensis. Next base: position 7,040 of record CAUYTI010037142.1, on the reverse strand, counting down.
GTGCCAGATAATGGGGAGTTTATTGTAACTTCTAATACCTGCACAGCATATTAACAGCAAGGCAGCAAGAGCCTGGAGGACTACATGTTTGACTCTAAAGCCATGTTAATTCTAAAGTCTCCCTAAGTGTGAATGCCTTAGCATGAGTTCAAGGTTTTACCTGTTTATCTGTAGCCTGCAGCCAATCTATATGAGAAATATCTTAGTAATCTCAAATATAACATGTCCTGTTTTGGTTTTTGCAAAGTCCTTCTTGCCCTTCCCTGCCTGCTAAAAACATAACTTTCCTAAAAAGACAATTCACATGTCACCACTTCTGGGAAGCTTCTCTAAACTTTCCAGGCTGTGTTAGTCATCTCCTTACAGACTCACATATCATTTTACTGTAATGAGACTGTCTTTACAAGCATGACTCCTATACCAGACAGGGCGGAGAGGCAGAGACTTGCGTAAAGTTTTGTATTCCCCAGCTTTTAGCCTAAGGTGAGTAAACATAGTTCTTTTTGATTAAGGATAGCTCAATGGCCTAAGGAAAAAACAATCCCATATTCTCCAGAAAGCCTTTGATGATTACTACTTCACTGCAGTTACCACTTCCTTCCCAATACATTGATTTCCTTAGCATTTATTTTGTTTAGACATGTACTGAAGATAATTACCTGATCTTTGAATAGATTTTAAGGATCATGTCACCTAGCAATGTAACTGCAAGAATAAATGCATTTTAAATGCTTCCTTAATTGAATTAATGAATATTAACTGCAAAAAAAAAAAAACTTCTTAGAGCTTCAGCAGCGGTTTCTTAGAACCTAGAAAGAAATGGTCATTTTTACATTCTAGATATCATTCTTACTTACAGTGGTATCAATTAACACCTTAGTTATGACTCTGGTCATATCACAGAACCTAGTAGATCTTAATCCAACAGGGCCTCTCCACACATACACACATCACACTTTCTTGGCAAGTCTTTCCAAGGAGGAAAATCTCTTGTGTATCATGGAATGTATAGTTTGCACAATCTTTCTCGGTGATTTGGGATAAGAGTCTTTGATGTTTCATATTTTCATGGTGATTTCTGATTTTCTTATGATTTTCAAGTATAGTATTGACAGAGATATGTCCCCATTATTTTGATTCTTTCCAATGACCTGGAAGCCACTAGGAAACAAGATGTATATAACATCACATCACCCCTTCTGTTAGTTTTGCCCAAGACTTACCCTCTTTCTATGCCTGGCTTTTGCCTTGAGGTTGCCATCCTATTTTCTGTTTCAGTTTTTCAAAGTCCTCCCCATTCAGTTTCTGGTTTTACTCTCTACCAAGAATAAGAAACGGATAACATTCTTAACTTCCACCTATCTGTTTAATGCCTTCTAACAAGCGGTAAACACCCACAAGTACTTGATTGTTAGATCAAATACAATGAGGCTCGTTGTAAAGAATAAAATGATCTATATTCCCACCTTCTAAAGAAGGAGAATAGTCTTCCAGTCTCTTAAAATCATAACATTATTTAAACTGTAAGAAGAATATTCATCTCCCACTCAGGTGTGGCTTTCTATAACTCTTCCTGTGATATAACATATCCCATAATTCAGGGATAAGCATTAAGGCAAGTTTCTTTTTGAATACCTGTCATCACATGTCCCCTCTGAATTCGAGGTCACCTATATATAAAAGGTAATGTCATCTTCATTTTTGCAAATGAAGCTCAGAACCATAAAAATTTTAATGAGAGTCCTGGGACCACTGGGGACCATTATCTTGAGAATACTGTTTTAGATACCAGAAGCCTGAACTCTGTATCACTCAATGTGATGCCCCCCTCACAAATATATACATAATAGGGACTTCTCAGAGATGTTTTCTCTTATGTTTCTGAATAACAGTAGAAATTACTGAAATTCAACTTGTTGAAACTTTATCTTGGGATATAGTTGATTCCCTCAGGAAGATTTTACTTCTTGTACAATACCATTTATTTTATAATATGGAAAATTTGCCAAGTCACTCAGGTCTTTCCGCCCTTTTAATGGGGCAGGGGAATGGGGCATATGAGAAGCTATTGCTTAGGGAAATAAAAGAGTGGTAGGAAGAAAATGAACACACACTATGATCCCTGGTGAATCTTATCTCATGGGGCAACCCTGCTGTAGAAGCTCTGGCTGAAAAGGAATATCAACTTTTACCCAAATCCTCCTATAGTTTACTGCCATCCATACCATGTACAAGAGGCTCCTTATCACTCCTCTCACTGCTTACCCCTCAAAATCTTCATCCCTCTCTAACATTTTCCCATGCATTGTCCTACTTTTCTGTCATCCTGAACAGGTTTTTCATGAGATCACACCTTCACTAAATCATTTGCATAAGAATTGCTAAGGGGCACATGGTAGGTATACCTTTACATATTTTTAAAACTGCCAAACAGTTTTATAAAATAATGAAATCTTATGGCTACATAGTAGTCCATGGTGTATATATACACAATTTGTTAATCCATTCATGGGTTAATGGGCACTTGGGCTGTTTCCATGTCTTGGCAAATATGAATTGGGCTGCAATAAACATTCTAGTGCAAATGTCTTTCTTGTAAAATAATTTTTGATCATCTGGGTATATGCCTAATAGAGGAATTACTAATTGTGATATATGTACACCATGAATACTATGCAGCCATAAAAAGATGGAGACTTCACATCTTTTATGTTTACCTGGGTGGAGCTGGAACATATTCTTCTTAGTAAAGTATCTCAAGAATGAAAATAAAAAGGCCAGGTGCAGTCTTTAACTCATGCCTGTAATCCTAAAACTCTGTGAGGCCAAGGTGGTTGGATTGCCTGAGCTCACAGGTTCACGACCAGCCTGAGCAAGAGCAACACTCCATCTCTAAAAAATAGCCAGGTGTCCAGGCAGCACCTATGGCTCAAAGGAGTAAGGTGCCGGCCCCATATACCGGAGGTGGCAGGTTCAAACCCAGCCACGGTCAAAAAACATGCAAAAAAAAAAATGTATCCTACAAGGGTACAAATGAATCTTTCTAAAAGCAGAGTATGAATATCTTAACTCAATAACTAATAAAATGACATGTAGGCTATGTTAAGCAGTTTAGTGGGAGTATTTCAAAATGCATATGAATACACCACACTGTACCCCATGATTACATTAATGTACACAGCTATGATTTAATTTTAAAAAAAAGAATGGAAAAAAAAGTATCCAATGTACTCAATACTAGTATGAAATCAATATATAGTCACCTAACATTCATAAGTGGTAAGACATAACCATAGTCCAGAAAGTGAAGAGAAGACGAGAGAGAGGAGAGGGGAGGTGGGAGGAGAGAGGGTATTTGGGGGGACCTCATCTAATGTGCATGATGCAATAATACATTTCAAAACTATTAAGAAAAGAGTATAATTGTGATGGATGTGTTACTTAGTTCAATGTAAGCATTTCACACTGTGTATCAAATCAGTACACTAAACCCCATAAATGCATCAATGTACACAGTCATGATTTAATAAATATATATATATAATAAATAAAAATAAAATATCAAAAAATGATTTTTTTTAATTGTATCATGTGTGTAATTGAGATTTCCAGTGATTGGAAAATATTTCTAATATTTGAAAATGCTTTTTAATTTTAGCTGCTCTAATGGTTGTATAGTGGCATCTATTTGTTGTATTTTGCATTTCCTTCATGATTAATGATGTTAAGTAGTTGGGGCTCTTCTACAACTTGAACTTTACCTTGGAAGTGAGAACGATGTAACCTAAACATTTGTAACTTCATATTAATTTGAAATAAAAAAAACTCTAACACTGTAACAATGGCATATAAATCATTCATAACTCTAGTATATTTTCAAGTATATTTTCAAGGTAATAAAAATAACTATATTTACATTATTTTTTAAAGAAATGTATACTACTAAATGACATGCTGACATCAAAAGTAAAATGTAGAAAGTGAAAGTAAAAGTGTTGATCTCTGCATACCATTAAAAAACATTGTGAAATCACAAAGGGATATTCCAAGGAAGGAAGAAATGAACAAATGATCTGCAAAATAATCAGAATAGCATTAACAAATGACAATATTAAGTTCTTTACTATCAATAATTTTTTTAAATGTAAGTGAAATAAATTCTCCAATGAAATGACATAGAGTAAACTAACAGAGAAAAATAAAAACAGGTATATGTTGTTAAAGACACTTACTTCATCTTTAAAAAAATAATAAACTAGAAATGTAGGGATAGGATGTTCCATGCAGATGGAAAGAAAAGACAGTAGGGGTAGCCATGAGTATGTCAGATAAAATACATTTTAAGCCAAAACTGTCTCAAGAGGTAAAACAAAAAGTCATTATATAATTAAAACAGGTAAATTCTGAAGGATACTTAACAATTGTAAGTATATACACTCAAAATAAAAGCATCTAAATATATGAAACAAATATTCACTAATACAAAGGGTGTAATAATAATACCCTATTAGTAGAGATCTTCAATATCCCACTTACAACAATGGATAAATGATTTAGACAAAAAATCAATTTAAAAATAAGAAATAAACTATATGTTTGAATAAATAGGACTTAGCTAAACTAAAAATCTTCTGCATTGCTAAGGATACAACAATTAAAGCAAACAGCCTTCAAAATGAGAAATGATATTTTCATGTCATGAATCTGACAAAGGCTGGATAACCAAAATCAAACTCAAATTAATCAATAAGAAAAGAGCAAATACACCATAGCCAAGTTCTGGAAATAGCCTAAATGCCCATTAACCAATCTATAGATAAATAAATTGTGGAATATGTATACCATGGAATACTATGTAGCCATAGAAAAGAGGGAGACTTCACATCTTTCATGTTTACCTGGATGGAGCTGTAACATATTCTTCTTAGTAAAGTATCTCAAGAATGGGGAGAAAAGTGTCCAATGTACTCAGTACTATTATGAAACCAATATATAAACATTTACACGTTCATAAAAATGATAAAATACAAAGATAGTCCAGAAAGAATGAGAGGAGAGGTGAAAGAGGGAAGGGGAAGAGGAGGGTGATTGGAAGGAGGGTATTTGGTGGAATCTTACCTAATATCCCCAATACAAAGATACATTTCAAAACAACTAAGAGTATATTATAAATGCCCATAACACAAAAATGAGTGAGGTAATGGTTATGTTAGTTTGATATAAGAATTCCACATTGTTTATCAAATCATCACATTGTACCCCATAAATGTATATAGTTATGATTTAATAAAAACTACATTTAAAAAAAGAAACAGATTTAAAAATAAGGTTGGTTTCTGGCTCCCCAAGGGAAGCTTCAGTTAATCAAGAGAGCCGTGCTGTATCCTCAACTCAACCTTGAGGTGAATGAGCTCCCCAGCAAACAGAAATGTTGTCCCCTCTCTCCAGAGAAAGAATGAAAGCTAATCCTCCACACAAAGGGGTCCATACTCTGCTGAGACCACCCTTCAGTCCAGAGGTTCCTGCAGTGGGGCCTCAGAATAGCTTCAGAACTCAGACAGGTATCATACATGTTCATGTCTTTAATATGATAATGTGCACATACTTCTGTAGAGCAGGACTTGGTGTTTTATTAATGATGTTTAATTAAATTTTAATTTCAATGAAAAAAAAGTAAAGAGCAAACAAGCCCATTTATAAGTAGGCAAGAAAACAGAAACTTCTCTAAGAAGACAGATAAATAGCCAACTAACACAGGAAAAAAATGCTCATTATCCCAAATTATCAGAGAAATGCAATCAAAACCACTTTGAGATATCACCTAACTCCAGTGAGAATGGCCCAATCACTAAGTCCCAAAGCTGCAGACGCTAGCATGGATATGGACAAAAGGAAATACTTTTACATTATTGGTGGGACTGCAAACTAATACAGCTTCTTTGGAAAGAAGTATGGAGAATCCTCAGATCTAAAAGTAGACCTTCCATTTGATCCCACAATCCGATTACTAGATATCTACTCAGAAGAAAAAAAAAAATCTTCTTACCATATGACATATGTACCAGAATGTTTATAGCAGCTCAATTCATAATCACCAAGATGTGGAACCAATCCAGTGCCCATCAACCCATGAATGGATAAATAAACTGGTATATGTATACCATGGAATACTATTTGGTCATAAAAAATCAGAGGATTTATATCTTTTGTATTAACCTAGATGGGGTTAGAGAACATTCTACTTAGTAAAGTATCACAGGAATTGAAAAGCAAACATCCAATGTACTCAATACTAATAACCAGTAGTTGAATAAAAATACACCCACACAAGACAAAAACACAATTAAACTCAAGTAGGGGGAAAGAGGGAGGAGGTGAGGGGAGGAGGGAAGAGGATTTATGTGCTCTCACCTAACGGTCACAATGTAAGGGTAGGCACACCTAGTGAGAGGCACAACTGCTAGTAGTCTTCTTAAAAAATGCAAATAATGTAACCCAACTGTATGCAACCAAATATTAATCTGTTTGATAATATCCAGCATCCCTTCATGATCAGAACGCTTAAGAAAATAGGTATAGAGGGAACATTTCTTCAGCTGATAGAGGCCCTCTACAACAAACCCACAGCCAATATTGTAATCAATGGAGTTAAATTGAAATCATTCCCACTCAGATCAGGAACCAGGCAAGGTTGCCCATTGTCCCCACTGCTATTTAACATTGTAATGGAAATTCTAGCTACTGCAATTTGGGAAGAAAAGGCAATTAAGAGCATCCATATAGGAACAGAAGAGATCAAGCTTTCACTTTTCGCAGATGATATGATTGTATATCTGGAAAACACCACGGACTCAACTAAAAAACTCTTAGAAGTGATCAAGGAATACAGTAGCGTATCAGGATACAAAATCAACACTTGTAAATCTGTAGCCTTTATATATACCAACAACGGCCAAGCTGAAAAAACAGTCAAGGACTCCATCCCGTTTAAAGTAGTACCAAAGAAGATGAAATATTTGGGGGTATACTTAACAAAGGAT
>CAUYTI010037139.1:0-16834 GCA_963575145.1 Galago senegalensis | reverse complement strand
TTTTGTGGTGGAGGATTGCACTGGTCATTATGGAGGATAGGTTTGAGAATTTCCTGGAGAGCTGGTTTAGTTATAGCAAATTTCTTCTGTGTGTGAATGTCATTAAAGTATTTAATTTCTCCATCATAGATGAAACTCAATTTAGCTGGATACAGGATCCTGGGTTGAAAGTTATTTTGTTTTAGGAGATTAAAAGTCAATGACCATCCTCTTCTAGCCTGAAAGGTTTCAGCTGAGAGATCTGCAGTGATCCTAATACTCTTCCCCTTGTAGGTTATGGTTTTTTTATGTCTAACTGCTTTCAAAATTTTCCCTTTCATCTTAACTTTGGTGAAGTTAATTATGATGTGTCTGGGGTATGTCTTGTTTGGGTTGAGTCATGCTGGGGTTCTGAAAATATCTGGTATCTGAATTTCAGAATCTCTTGGCATGTCTGGAAAGTTCTCTTTCATAATTTCATGAAGAAGAGTCTCTGTTTTTTGTGAAGCAACTTCAACACCTTCAGGGATTCCTATAGGCGAATATTAGTTTTCTTCAAATTATCCGAGAGTTCTCTGAGAGTGAGATCTGTTTTTGCACTCCATTTCTTTTGATCTTTGTGCTCCAGGGCTTCTTCAAAAGCTTTGTCTTCAGAATCAGAGATCCTTTCTTCTGCCTGTTGCACTCTGTTACGGAGAGATTCCACTGTGTCTTTCAGATCCTTGAGGGCTGCAACCTCTTGTCTCAGTATTTCAAAATCTTTAATCATTTCATCTTTGAAGTTGTTGAGTTCTTGAGTCATCTTTTTAATAATGTGTTGAGATATCTTTTGAATCATTTCTTGAAAAATCTTTTGAATACTTTCTTGAGCTTCTGATTCCTTCGTTTCTTCCAGTCTGTTAATCTTATTTGCTATCCACACTCTGAACTCGATTTCTGACATCCCAGCCACTTGCTTGTGGATGGGGTCTTCAATTGTGTCTTCCCCCTTTTCCCTTGGAGGAGTTGATCTACTCTGGTTATTTGAGTTGCCAGAGTTTTTCCACTGGTTCTGCCCCATTCTGAGTTTACCTTGTTTGGAGGCCTTTTCAGAACCGTTCAGTTGATGGCTTCTTCTGGTTGCCCAGAGAGACAGGCAGAGCGTGTCTGTTGTCTTCTCCCAGTTCTCAAGTGCTGGGGCAACCGGGGTGCAGTGGAACAGCAGAAGCTGCACAGGAGTGTGCGTGGCTGGATTAGACCTCGTTCAGTCTGCCGGGCAACCTGGGGGGCAGGAAACTGGCAGCAGCCAGATCAGTCCTAGTTCGGCCCCTCTGGGGCAACTGGTGGAACAGGGGTACTGTAGTGGCTAGATCAGTCCTAGTTCAGCACCCTGGAGTAGGGGTGGGGAATGGGAGGGTAGCGCAGGGTACGCGAGCAACCAGATCAGTCCTAGATCAGCCCCACCAGAGTAGCTGGGGGAAAGCAGGGGACTACTTCACCGTCGCCCGTTGGATGTGTGCGGTGCTAGTAAGCCGATTTGTGCCCTCGCAGTGCGGGAGCCCGGAGCGGGGGACTCTTCCGCCTCTGTCTGAGGGACATATGTGGCTCTAGCAAATAGTTCTGGGCCCTCCAAGAGTGGTAGACCCCTCCACCACCACCTGCAGGGCGAGTGTGGCTTTAGCAAGCAGTTCTATACCTGCCCAGCTTGGGAGCCTGGAGTGGGGAACACCTTCCCTGGCCCTTTCCTTTTTTTTTACTCTTTCTTTGTTTTCCCCCTCTTTCTCCCTGCCAGCTCCTTACCTTTCTCCTCATTTTGGACTTACACCAAGAGGTGGTCTCATCACATAAACTCTCAGCCAAGATAATTTGGAGCAAAGGAGAAAATGAGAAGGAAAAAGGTGCACAAAGAGGTGAACAAGAAGAAAGGATACATGAGAAGGAACCAACAGAAAAATTCAGGCACCTTGAAAAACCAAAATAGGGCATCTTCTCCAAGGGACCATAAGGCAGCTTGTATAGAATACTCATCCTATAAAGAATTAATGGATCTGGCATAAAGGGAATTTAATATATGGATGATTCAGACAATAAAGGAAATGGATAAGAAAATAGAAAGATAGAGCCAAAAGTAAAACAAGAGATATATAGAATATAGAAAGGACATGGGTGAGCTAAAGAAAATGGAGACAATTAGAGAATGTAAAGATACAGCAGAAAGTATCAAAAATAGATTAGACTACAGAGAAGAAAGAACACCAGAGTTAGAGGATAAAGTCTTTGAGTCAACATAGGTAGTTATAGAGTCAGAAAAGAAGAGAAGAGAAAGAAAGCAGAGCAGGCACATAGAGAACTATAAGACTCCATGAAGCATTCAAACATATGGATAATAGAAATTCCTGAAGGGGAAGAGGATTGTCCCAAAGATATGGAAGCCCTACTGGAGACTATCATAAATGAAAAATTCTCAAGTTTTACTGAAGATCTTGGCACACTACTTTCAGACAGATATTAAACCCTGGGTCATCTCAACTCTAACAGAGCCTCTCCAAGACACATTGTAATGAACCTGTCCAAATTCAAGATGAGGGAGGAAATTCTACAAGTAGCTAGGAGTAAGGGCCAATTGACCTACAAGGGCAGAGCTATTAGGATGAGAGCAGAATCCTCAACTGAAACTTTCCAAGCCAGAAGAACATGGTCATCCACCTTCAACATCGTTATACAAAATAATTTTTAGCTTAGAATTCTATATCCTGCTAAACTTAGCTTCAAAGTTGATGGAGAAATCAAATCTTTTGCGGATATATCAGCACTGAGGAAATTCAACACAAGACCAGCTCTATAGGAAATACTTAGACCTATTCTCAATATTAAAACCACAATGGACCACCACCAAAGTAAACTCCTAGAAGCCAAAGGCCAGAGCTTAGCTTCCACAATGACACAACGGATAAAGCTACCCAACAGACTATCTCATGATATGATGAATAGAATTCCATCACACATATTGATACTCTCAATAAATGACAATGGATTGAATTCCCCACTGAAGAGGCACAGGCTGGCTGATTGGATTAAAAAACACAAGCCAACCATATGCTGTCTCCAGGAGACACCTTAGCCCTGAAGGACAAATCAAGACCTCAGGGTAAAGGATGGAAAACAGTATTTCAAGCAAAAAGAAATCAGAAGAAAGGAGGGGTTGCAATCTTATTCTCAGATACAAGTAGATTTAAAGCAACTTTAGTTAAGAAAGATAAACACGGACATTTCATACTAGTCAAAGGAACAATACAACAAGAAGACATTTCAATTTTAAATGTTTATGCTCACCTAACTTAAATGCACCCAGATTTATAAAACAGACCTTGAAGGGTCTGAGTATTATGATATCCCTTAAGATCATAATAGTTGGGGACTTTAACACCCCTCTGACAGAACTGGACAGATCCTGAAAATCATTCAGAAAATTAATGAAACAAAAAGTTGTTTTCTTGAAAAATTAAATAAAATAGATAAACCTTTGGCCAGACTAACTAGAAACAGAAAAGGAAAATCTCCAGTAACCTTAATCAGAAATGATTAAGGGGAAATAAAGACAGATGCCACAGAGATACAAGAGATTATCTCTGAATACGAAACAGAAACTAAACAAGGACACAAAGGACTTAAACATAACCCTAGAACAAGGGGGTTTAATAGACACATACAGAACACACTATCCAAAAGCTAAATAATACACTTTTTTCTCATCAGCTCATGGCACATACTCCAAAATAGATCACATCCTAGGATTGAAATCAAACCTCAGCAAATTTAAAGGAATAGAAATTATATCATAATCTCTTCTCAGACCAAAGGTGAAGCTCGACTACAACAAAAATGTCCATCCCCACACAAAGTCTTGGAAACTAAATATACTTATGCTGAATGACAGCTGGGGTCAGGAAGAGATAAAAGAGAAAATTGTTACTTTTCTCACATATAACAACAATGAAGGCACAAGTTACCTTCTGGGATACAGCAAAAGCAGTCCTGAGAGGAAAATTTATTGTGTTAGATGGCTACCTTCAAAAAACATAAAGTGAGTGCATTCTTAGACTCACAAACTGTCTTATGAAATTGGAAAAAGAAAAACAATCTAATCCTAAACCAAGTAGAAGAAAAGAAATAACCAAAATTAGATCAGAAATTAATGAAATTGAAAACAACAACAACAAAAAATCATTCAGAAAATTAATGAAACAAAAAGTTGTTTTCTTGAAAAATTAAATAAAATAGATAAACCTTTGACCAGACTAACTAGAAACAGAAAAGGAAAATCTCTAGTAACTTTAATCAGAAATGATAAAGGGGAAAAAAAGACAGATGCCACAGAGATACAAGAGATTATCTCTGAATATTACCAGAAACTCTATGCCCAGAAATTTGACAATGTGAAGGAAATGGATAAATACTTGGAATCACACCCTCTCCCTAGACTTAATCAAGAAGAAATAAATCTCCCAAACACACCAATTTCAAGAGCTGAGATCAAAGAAACAATAAAAAATCTCCCAACAAAAAAAATGCCCTTGTCCAGATGGCTTCACATTGGAATTCTATCAAACCTTCAAAGAATAATTCATACCCACACTGCAGAAATGAAAAAAAATGAGAAGGAAGGAATCTTCCCCAACACATTTTATGAAGTAAGCATCACCCTAATACCAAAATCAATAAAAGATCCAACAAAAGAGGAGAACTACAGACCAATTACATTAATGAATATAGACACAAAAATTTTCAATAAAATCCTATCCAATATTTACAGATTATCATTAAAAATGCTGTACATTACAATCAAATAGGTTTTATACCAGGAATATAAGGCTGGGTTAACATATGCCAGTCCATAAATGTAATCCATCATATCAACAGAAACCAAAACAAAGACCATATGACCCTCCCAATAGATGCAGAGAAAGCATTTGGTAAAATCCAATAACCTTTTCCAATTAGAACTCTGAAGAATATAGGCATAGGTGGCACATTCCTTAAACTAATCAAAGCCAACTGTGACAAATCCACAGCTAGTATTATACTGAATGGAGTAAAACCGAGAGCTTTTCCACTCAGAACTGGAATAAAACAAGGTTGTCCTCTATCTCCACTACTATTCAACAAAGTGCTGGAAATTCTAGCCAATATAATCAGGCAAAAGAAGGTAATAAAGGGCATCAAAATGGGGACAGAGGAAGTGAAACTCTCCCTCTCTGCTGGCGATTTGATCTTATACTTAGAGAACCCCAATGACTGAACCACAAGACTCCTGGAAGTGATAAAAAAAAAATGCAGCAATGTCTCAGGATATGAAATCAATGTCCACAAATCAGTAGCCTTTGTATATGCCTTTGTAATAGCCAAGATGAGAAGGAAATGAAGGACACAATTCCTTTCATAGTAGCTTCAAAGAAAATGAAATACCTAGGAATAGACCTAACAGAAGAAGAGGTGAAGGTCCTCTATAAAGAAAACTACAAAACCGTAAGACAAGAAATAGCAGAAGATATTAACAAATACAAGAACATATAATGCTTATGGCTGGGAAGAATCAACATTGTTAAAATGTCTATACTTCCCAAAGCAATCTACAGAGTCAATGCAATCTCCATTAAAATACCAATATCATATTTTCATGATTTAGAAAAAATAATTCTTCATTTTGTATGGAATCAGACAAAACCCATATAGCCAAGGCAATTCTTAATAATAAAAACAAGGTCAGGAGCATTAGCCTACCAGACTTTAGGATGTACTACAAGGCCATAGTGATCACAACAGAATGATAATGGCACAAAAATGGATACAGGGTCATCTGGAATAGAATAGAAAATCATGAGATGAAACAAATCTTACAGCCACCTGATCTTTGATAAACCAAACAAAAACATCTACTGGGGGAGAAAATCTCTATTCAATAAATAGGTGCCTGGAGAACTGAATAACCACATGTAAAAGACTGAAACTGGACTGCACCTTTCTCCACTCATGAAAATTGATTCATGATGGATAAAAGATCTAAATCTGAGGCAGGAATCAATAAAAATCCTCAAAGAAAGTGTGGGGAAATATCTTGAAGCTATCGGCATGGGAAAAGATGTTATGGAGAACACTTTATTGGCAATTGCAGCAACAACAAAAATAAACAAATGGGACTTAATTAAACTGAATGGCTTCTGTACAGCTAAGGAAACAACAACCAAAGCAAATAGACAACCTTCAGAATGGGAAAAGATATTTACATATTATCAATTGGACAAAAGCTTGATAACTTGAATATACAGAGAACTCAGATTAAGCACCACCACCACCAACAAAAGCCAAAAATCCTTATATAAATGGGCAAGTGAGATGAATAGAACTTTTTCTAAAAAAAAAAAAGAGATGAAGGGCTAACAAGCATGTGAAGAAATGCTTATAGTTCCCAATTATCAGGGAAATGCAACTCAAAACAACACTGAAATATCACCTACCCCAGTGAGAATGGCTCACATCACAAACTCTCAAAGCTCCAGATGCTGGCATGGTAATGGAGAGAAGGGAACACTTTTACACTGCTGGTTGGACTGCAAACTAATACAACCTTTTTGGAAGGAAGTGTGGATAATTCTCAAAGAACTCAAACTAGACCTCCCATTTGATCCTGTGATGATCCCATTACTGGGCATGTTCCCAGAATTAAAAAAATCATTTTATCATAAGGTCATTTGCACTAGACTGTTTATTGCAGCTCAATTTACAATTGCCAAGTCGTAGAAACAACCTAAATGTCCACCAATCCAGGAACGGATTAATAAACTGTGGTATACATATACCATGGAATACTATACAACCACTTAAAGGGATGGTGACTTTACATCATCTGTATTAATTGAAATGGAGTTAAAATACATTCTTAGTAAAGCATCACAAGAATGGAGAAGCAAGAATCCAATGTATTCAATTATAATATGAGGACAATTAATGCTAGTACATGGTGAGTGGAAGGGGCATGGGGGAGGGAAAAGAGAGAGAGGGGGCTGTGGTATGTGACATACCTCATGGGGGTGGGACACTATTAATAGAGGATCTTCACTCAGCAAATGAAAGCAGTGTAATCTGGCTCATTGTATCCTCAAGGATTCCCCAATAGTAAAAAATGAAAAACAAAAAACAATTGCCATACAGTATTATGTTACATGAAATGACACATTTTCCTCTTTAAAAGCCATTAGAAGTAGGTCTCCTGTTATTTATGATCCAAATTCCCCTAACTAAGGAGAAAGGACAAAATTGGGTATCGTTGTTCAATGGATGTGAAGTTGCAGTTACGCAAGATGGAGCAGAGATGGGCTGGATGGCACAGGGCCTGGAGCCAGCAATGCCATATTATGCACTTAAAATTTTGTTAAGGGAGTAGATTTCATGTTAAGGGTTCTCACCACAATAATACAAACAAAAAACCACAAAGAGACATTAGGAAAGTTTTGTAGGTGATGGTTATGTCTATTACCTTGATTGTAGTGATAGTTTCATAGATTTGTCCAAATTCATCAAGTTGTATACATTAAATATCTTCAGTTTTTATATATCAATTCTACTATAATAAAGCAGTTAAAAAATAATGCTACACATTTGTCATCAAAATAATGTGGAAACATGCAAGGTATGTGAGGTAAACTTGAATTAGGAAGTCGCCCTACTTTGCTGTCTTTAGTTTTAATCAAGATCTCTGAAACAGAGTCATGGGTTTGCTGCACAGAGCAATTACGCTATGTGGTAAGTGGGTGATAGGGCAAGACCTGAGCACAGAAACACAGAAAAGAGTGCACAAGTTCCGCCCAGGAAGGAATGAGTGTACCAATCCCCATCCCCTCAACCCTTGTATTCCCACCCTGCCTTAACCCACATGCTGACTTCTTTTTCCAACTCAGCCCACTCACAACCAAGTGAATAAAGGCCCAACACAGAACCTGGACTCTGTTTCCTTTCATTCATGTCTCAAAATAACTTCTCATTTTTGGTGTGGAAAACCTGGGATAGAGAGAAGCCCCCTTGGAGGGCAGAGATACACCCCGTCAGACCCATTCCTAACTAGACAGACTCTTGTTCTGACTAGAAAAAGGGAAACAGGATTCTTCTGGCCCCCACCTGGAATCCATCCATTTATTAGTGAGGTGACCATCTATAGCCCCTGTCTGAGCCTTTCTTCTCTTCCTTTCTCTACTCCAACTTCTCTTTCCTGCTTCCTCCATTTAAGGACCTTTCAACTTCTCTTCCCTTTCTTCACTCTGGGCCAAAAACTTCAATAGTTTGTGCTTCCTAAATCTGACACTGGTCATAGACTAACCATGGTGAGTCAGACTCACCCATCCAATGTCTTATGTGTAGGGATGCCTCACCCTGGGCCTGGACCACTTTTTCAGACTGGTCAAATGTTCTCAAGGACACCTGATAACCTTCCTTGCCCCAGGCTCAGCCACCTTCTTCTTCTCCTTGTAAGTTCTTTTTTCATCCTCACTTTAACCTCATCTATTGGAAATTGGATCTCCCCATTTCACCATTAAGTGTTAGGTCTAGGTTAAAGTAGAAAAATACCAGTTAACTCCTGACAAATTCCTGGGCTGCAAGCCCTCAACAAAATGGAGTTAGTCTGGTTCACTCCCAAGATAGATGGGAAAGTACTCACTAAATTCTTGCTTGGCTAACTCCTGGGCCTGGGAAGCGAAAAGACTATCCCCAGACTGACCTTTAAACAATGCCAGGTGGAAAGAATACTGAGACAAAGATGTATGGAGGAAAAGTACTGGAACTAAAATGTATGGGAAAATATTAAAACAAAAATATATGATGTATGGCTAACTAACCACAAAATTCTGCTTCTGTATGATACTTACTTGCTGTCCCCCAACCCCAATGCACCTGGACAGCTGGTGTGCCAACCAGGATGAAAACCAAGCCTTTAAAACCTGACTCCTTAAGCACTTGGGGCTGCTCTCAGAAACCCCATGTTGGGACACTGAGGCAAGGCAGTCGGCAGCTGGCTCTGCAATAAAAGGACTCTGCTGTAAATTTGGCTTGTTTGGCAGTGTGGTCTTTATGGAACTCCTACGCACTATGTAAGCTGCCTCTCAACTACCCTCAACTACCTTTACCCTGACCTTAACCTAAATGCCTTATCTTTTTCTGTAATGCAGCTTTCCCTATCTACAAAGTAGGCAATGGCTCACAGTGGCCTGAAAAAGGGACCTTTGACCTTTCACTCCTTACTGACCTCAACTATTGGAGATTGGCAAATTGTCAGAAGTCCCTTATATCCAGGCCTTCCTCCTCCTCTGAACCATTCCTTTTTAGGTTTATCATGTGAACCTTCTCAAATTTTCCTTGCGTAGGCCAAACCAGCCCTCCCTCAACTCTCTGAACCTCCCCTCCTGAACCACTATACTCCTTTGAGCTGAAGACAACCCTCTCCCTTCTCCCCACACCCCCAATAGTCTCCCACTTTCAGCCTCCTCCTACCCACAGAATTCCACCCCATCCTCCCTCTCTCCACTGCCCCCCGCCTGCTAGTGGGAAAGGAAAGATGGCAGACCCACCTTCCACATCTCATACTGGATCTGACCATACCTTTAGACCAGTACTCCATGCCCTTTGCATGGAATCTTTCACTAGAAGCCAGAGTGATGCCTCTCATAGGAAACATCAGTTTCCTGCTTAACTCTCTTTGCTGGCTGTCAGGATAAAAATCAGAATTCTCAGTAAGGTTTGCAGGGGAGGTTCAGCACCCTGAACCCTCGTAGGTCATATCACAAACTCACTACATGAGTGCTCCACATCCTGCTCCAACTTCCCCTGATCTGTCCCTGCCTGGGACCTTCCCATATCCATCACATCCTGTCTCTCTGCTTAGAGGCCCCCCCAGCTCCTGGCATTTCCTTCAGGTCTGAAACCCTGCCTTTGCTGTTTGCAATGCTCTCCCTTCTCTCTGTGACAGCACAAGGCACACAGCATCACTGCTACCTTTTTATCTCTCTTTTCTGCTAGTGTGTAAGCCTAATGCAGAGTTGTCTTGGGGCCACCATGAAGAACACTTTAAAAATAATGAACATTAACAATGATATTTGTTATTTATGGAGCTCTACCAATGGCTAAGTATTATTATAAACACTTCACAAGCATCTGCCATTAATCCTCTCTCTCAGTGACAGACCAGAATGCTATCTTTACTTGATGGGTGAGGAAACTTAAGCACAGAGAAGTTAAATAACTGACTTAAGGTACCACAGACAGGAAGTGAGAAAATAGCAATGACTTTGAGTGAATGCAATTCTAATTCTTCAAAGTAGGTATTCTTGTCCTTATTTATAGAAAAACTGAGTTGCAAAGGCATTAGCACTTGCCCAAGTTGACATAGGTAGGAAGAGGTTGTAGAGTTGCCTAAGGTCTCAGGGTGCCCACCGGGGAGCTGTGACCCCCCACCTCTAAATGACTCACTCTCTGTAGGGATCCATATGGATCAGACATTTTTCTGGGATATTATTTTGTCCTAGGACTGTCTTGGAAAGGAAAAATATCTCTGGAAAGAAAGTTCATATAGGGGTGGCACCTGTGGCTCATTGGATAGGGGGCCAGCCCCATATACACAGGGTGGTAGGTTTGAACCCAGCCCTGGCAAAATTGCAACAACAAAATATCCAGGCGTTGTGGCAGGTGCCTGTAGTCCCAGCTACTCAGGAGGCTGAGGCAAGAGAATTGCCTAAGCCCAAGAGCTGGAGGTTGCTGTGAGTTATGATGCCACAGCACTTGACCGAGGTCAACTAAGTGAGAGAAACATAGACTTATGGTTTGTTTAGGTACAGAGATTTTGTTTTTTTAAATATTCTTTTCACAATATTTCAAAGCAATATTTGACAATAACCAGAAGTCAATTCCAGTAGATTTGTAACCTGAAATAAATAGACACTTCTCAAATCTGGATTAAATAAATGAAGGTAAGTTTGCGTTTTTGCTAAATTTAATTTCTCATAGAAGCAAGCACTGGGAGTTAATTCTCTGCGGTAATTTCTAAAATCTGATAACTATTTCAAGCTTTGCAATTTTTCTTTTTATGTATATCAGCTTCTAAGAATAATTGCATTTAGTTGAATATATCAATATAAGATAGCTGTTTAAGAATATGAAATTCTTCCTTTCAAGATTGTTCTTGTTTCCAAATTCTTTTTTTCTGGCAAAACAGATTTAAATTGTTTGCAATGTAAGATGGAAGGAATATAGAAATATATCACTGTCCCCCAAAACCACAAAGAGACATTAGGAAAGTTTTGTAGGTGATGGTTATGTCTATTACCTTGATTGTAGTGATAGTTTCATAGATTTGTCCAAATTCATCAAGTTGTATACATTAAATATCTTAAATATCAACCAAAAAGGTTGCAATAATCTGACACTTAGCTGAACAGTGGAGGAAAAACAAAATTATAGAATAACAAAAACCAAAGCTGAAAGAGAGGCACTTTGACTGTCAGAGATCTGACAACCACTAAGGCTTGTATGAAAGGTCTTTATTGGTGGGGGAGGGAGGCTGCAGAACAGCACCAAGGAGGAGAGAAAAGAGAAAAGAGGAGAGAAAAGAGGGGAGAGAGATAAGGAGAGAGTGGGGAAGAGAAGAGAGAGAGAGAGAGAGTAGAGAAGAGAAGAGCGAGGGGGAAGAGGGGGAAAAGAGAAGGAGGGTGCAGACACATACCTTTATATAGGGAAGTCTAAGAATGATGACAGGCTGGTGAGATAATCAATAAGGAGTTATTGCTCCAGTGGAAAGAGCCATAGGGGTGGGCAGTGGGAAACTGGAATAGGGTGATGAGGTAAGCCGGTCACTCCCTGTGTTAGGAAGGAGTTGTAACTTTAAGGGCAGGAAGGGGCTTTTTTGGGGGGAGGGACTTTCTGAGGCAATTATCTAACAAAAGCTCCTTTTGGGAGCCTCCGCCTAATTATTTAGGGCTCATGTTTTTTCTTTTTCTTAATTGTAGGAAAAGTTTTTGTGAGCCTAGAAGTCCACAGCAAACAATCTCTGACCTTGTTATATCACAGGAAAATTGTTAATATGTATTTTGAAAATCTACCAGGTAATTTGGCTTCTTGTTCTAAAACAAGCAGTTAGATGTAGAAATTACAAATCTGGGGGTACAGCTGAAACCATAGATGCTTGTAAAGTGGACTTTCAAATCTTTGGATCTAGCTAATTAAGATTAAATTTTTTTAACTGGGGCGGTGCCTGTGGCTCAATGGAGTAGGGCACAGGCCCCATATGCTGGAGATGGTGGGTTCAAACCCAGCCCTTGCCAAAAAGTGCAAAAAAGAAATTTTTTTTAACTGATGAACACAAATCTCTCCTAGAAAGATCTTTGACAAAGGTTAAATTTTAGTGGAAATTGACTGTGAAATCATAACTTTCCCATAAGTATTTCACCCAATGGCCTCATGAAGTTAACAACCCTAAAGACCTTTCAGCGTTCAATTCAAGGTGTTCTTCCTAATGAAGACATTCATGGTTAACACCTGAAAGGCTGAATAAGTCACTCACTAATCCTCTGCTGGGTAAGGAGGTGGGGAACTGAGCCTGATGACCATTTTTATAAATGAAACTTCTGTCAGGCTCATTTGAATGAATGAGAAATGAAATCAGCCAGGCTCATTTGTTTATGTGTGTTCTGGGAGTATTTTTGTATCACAATGGCCCTGCAGAATCCTTGCCACCAAGTGGCCCACAAAGCCTAAAATCCTTACTTTCTTTACAGAAAAAGTTCATCCCCCACCTAGACTAGATAATCTGCAGACCACTGTGCAACAGAAAGAGACGTGGCAGATTCATGTCCTCTGCTCCCACCGTCCACCCTGGGCACAGGCTTCACGTGTGACAAATGTTCCCTCATCACCTGAAACTCTTAATTTTTGCAGTTAATCTCTTTGCTTTTTTGACTGGGAGTTTAGATTTGAGATTTTTTTTCATCACTCTTTCTAGGCTTGTAGATACTGTGTTTGACTTTCCTTGTTAAAGTCCGAATTGCCAGCTATGCAGGCTCTGTGTACATGGTAGCACATGGAAAGCAGAGAGCACAGGTCTGGGGCCAGCAGGCCTGAACTGCTGTTCCACTGTCGCCTAATTTGGCTGTGTGGCCACCATCAAGGTATTAAAATGATCTGTCACTTAGATATCTGGTAGGTTTACTGGAGCTGACAAGCCTGGCCTGCCTCATGGAGTTGTTTTTATAATGCAACTAAATATACAAGAAAGAAGCTTTTTTGGAAAAGCCAAAGTGATATTTAGAACTATTTTCATTGAATAAGGATTTCTGGAACCAAAATACAGACTATCTTAAGACGACAAAGCCAAATTAGCATATATTTACTGAGGGTCTTCTGTGAGAAAGGAAATGGAGCCCAGCTGATGAGAGTAGGAAGTCACCCTGCTGACCAGGACCCGTGAGGGTTGGGGTATCCTGTGAACATAGAGAGCCACAGACAGGCAAGACTGTCCTCAGGAATCTGTCTGAACTTCCTGAACTTTAGTTAACTTGGGAGTTTCCAATTCACAGGCAGAAAAGTGCGTCTGCAACTGGCTTCTTCCCAAACATGATCTTAGCTGGATGAAAACGTAAAAAGCAGTGTGTCCAATTTCATCATGAAACCAGAATTTAAAGTGCTGCATTTGAGTGCTACTTGGCAACAGAAAAATAGTTAGGAACAAATTCTCTGCTGCGAACACTTGATGATCAGCAGCAATTCATAATAAAGTGCCTGCATTTTTAAACACTGTGCAACACATTCAAGCAGTGGTTCTCAACCTTCCTAATGCTGCAATGTATTTTCACTGTTAAAAAGGGGTCATGACTCACAGGTTGAGAACTGCTGGTAGTGGATTTAGCTCCTTTTTTGGGGGGAATTTCATGGCAGATTTGCCAGGCTCCACAGCTTCACCGATGCTAATTATTTTTGAATGTTCTGCTTACTAAATGCTTAACAGTATTAAAATGTTCTCTGGGGAAACTTTTCTTTTTTAAAAGCACACTCTTATTTCAGACAAATTGTCAATTTTTTTACTCTTTCAATTTATTTGTAATTCTGATGGATAAACAATCAATTCCAAAAGAATAAGAAAAAAATATGAATCAAAGGCCTCCAGTATTTTAACAATAGGTATCAGTAGACTGGTGAAAATATACATGTTACTAAACTGTAGACACCTAGCTCAGAAATTGATCTGACCAGTTCAAAAGAGGCTCAGAAAACAGTACCCCAAAATGAAGGCCTCAGAAGCAGCCTCAAATGCAAAAGCTTCTCTCTGACCTTCTGTCCTCTTGTCTCTTAGCTCTGTTCAACCCAAGGTTGTCCATAGAAACTAGAATACCTCTTCCCTAAGGTGGATCATAAAAGCCAGAACCCCCTTTCCCAACCAACTATAGAACCCACAAATATTCTGTGTGATAGATTCCCATTACAGAGAGGACCAGCCACCTATCCAGAAGAAGGAATGCAGCTCAGAGAGGCCAAGAAGGATCTAGACAGGCAGCCTTGCTGGGTTTCCTCATCCAGCCTGTCAGCCTTAGATCACGTCCTTTTTGTCCCAATTGCATTTCTACATAGCTGCCCATACTTTGCTGAACCTAAGCATAAAAATGCATGGTTGCCCCTGTATCTGTGGCTGTTCATTCTGAGGGCTTTGTGTGTTCACATAAATTTGTGTATCTTTTCTCCTACTAATTAATCTGTCCCATATCAGTGATTTTTACTGAACCACTGATACAGGGTTCCCACTGATTTAAGGCTGGACAGGGCCTTCATGAGAATCCCTTCAGAATTTCATGAAGGGAAATGCCCTGCCATTTTATCCCAAGCTGGAGGAACTGTATTCATTTGTTAATATGCTCATCATCTTTGAAAAGGTCCTGGCCATTATTTTAGGAATTCTGAAGGCCACATGCCCCTAGACAAAGGACCCATGCAGAGATTTCCCTCTTGGGTCTTTTGCTCTGTCAGAAATTCCAGTGCTTTTTATTCCTTTCTATCTAACCACTGATCTGTGGTCTGTGGTTTCATTCTTCTAATCCCTGAGACCAAGGACCTACTACAAAAAGAAATTCTGATAACACCATCAGGGCCAAGGGCCTTGGTCCCCACACCTGTTACCCATCACTAAATTCTATTTATACAACTCTAAGTTGCCTGTCTAATCTCTTTCAACGCCTCAGCAGAATAGTTCTGGATCAGGCCTCTTCTGCTTCTACCTGGTGACTTGTGGGCGCTTCAATGCTCATCTAATGCTCCTGCCTCTCCCTGGGCTCCTCTTTGTGGAGGCAACAGAGTTTTGTCCAAAGCCTAAGTCCAAACATACCACTCTCTTCTCATCAACCTGAAAGCCACAGAGAATAAATCCAAACTCAATCTCAGAGCCAAACCAGCCTTAATGTTGTGCTGAACCGACATTTGTGCCTTACATTCCACAACACTTCAGGCCTCTGTAGGCTAGCATTCTTCTCAACATCTGAACCCCACTTTTCTGAATGGATACCTTGCTTTTCAGCTTCTTGGTCTTTACCCAAATTGTTTCTCTGTTGCACTTCTTATCTCACCCTGTGGGCCCTGGACAAGCACATCAGTGTCCCTGAGCCAGTTTAGGTGACCTTCTCAGTGGTGCCTCCTGGTTTGTTCTCACCACAGCCATGTGAGCGCAGCACTTATCCTCTGTCCAGCCACAGCCAGTGTATTTGTATTTGTGTCTTTATTCTACTCATTGTCCTAGCATTGCATTAGTCATTTCTTCAGCAATTGTTTAAATTCAACTGTTAAACTAAAAGAACTACCACCTTGTCCTCTTATCCTTAGACCCAGCAAGGAACATTTAGGGGAAATAACCTTGTAATGAACATAACTTCTATGCTAAAGTTATTAAATACAGCTCTATGGAATTGACTTTAGCAGTTTAAATACAATTTGTTGTTGAATAATATTTGGGGGGCATGTAGGCAGTAATGGTTAAATGACTCTGGGTTATGAAATCAGACAGATTCATCCCAATGCATGCTCCATTACTCACTGTGTCTTCAGCTTTAACTATAAAACCCAATAACAATACATGTTTATTGTGAAGATTATTGATAATGATAGCTAACCTTATACAACTCTTAAGCTTTTCCTGGGTTTTTGATGTGTCTCATTTATTTAACTACTTGACATATATGTTCATTAATTTGATCTTCCCAGAAAACCCCCTTAAGGTAGGTGTTTTATTATATGTGTAATACTCAATTTAAAAAAATGAGGGAACTGGGACACAGATAGTAAGTACCAGAGCTGACATTTGTTCTCAGAGCCTGTGCTATGAGCTACAATATTTTTTCCTGGATTTCTGCTATTAAATACAGTACACTTGGCCCTCGATATGCTTGGGTTCTATATCTGGGGGGATTCAATCAACTGTAGATCAAATATATTAGGAGAGAAAAAAATAAAAATTAATAATACAGCAATAAAATAATACAAATAAAAACAATGTAGTATAAGAAGTATTTACCTAGAATTTACATTATATTATTATAAATAATCTAGAGATTATTTATATTATTATAAATAATCTAGAGATTAAAAATATACAGGAGGATGTGTGCAGATTAAATGGTAATACCATGCCATTTTATATAAAGGACTTGAGCATCCTCACATTTTTTTTTTTTTTTTTTTTTTTTTGAGACAGAGCCTCAAGCTGTCCCCCTGGGTAGAGTGCCGTGGCATTACAGCTCACAGCAACCTCCAACTCCTGGGCTCAAGCGAGTCTCTTGCCTCTGCCTCCCAAGTAGCTGGG
>CAUYTI010037138.1:0-11011 GCA_963575145.1 Galago senegalensis | reverse complement strand
GGCTCAAGCGAGTCTCCTGCCTCAGCCTCCCAAGTAGCTGGGACCACAGGCGCCCGCCACAACGCCCGGCCATTTTTTGGTTGCAGCCATCATTGTTGTTTGGCGGGCCCAGGCTGGGGATTCGAACCTGCCACCTTAGGTGTATGTGGCTGGCGCTTTAGCCGCTTGAGCCACAGGCGCCGAGCCTGAAAATTCTTTATTCATCCTTCATTTATTCACTAATTCATTTAACAAAAATATATCAAGCCCTTGGTTCTGCTGTAGGTGCTAGGGAGCTTGCAATTTATCAAGTGAAGATCTCCCAGTCCAGGGAATGACGTAGATAAATAAGGAAATGAGCAAACATCTGAGGTGCTGGTGAGTGCTCTGAAGATGGGGATGAGCAAGGGGACAGATGGGGAGGGAGAGCTGTTTCAGGCGCGTGACCAGGGAAGACCCTTCTAATACACTGATAAGTGATCAGAGACCCTCTAGCTCTCTCTCCAGGAGGCCAAGGGAGCCAGACCAGAGCCACCCTGGGGAGAGTAGAAGCTCAGGTCAGGGTGGGAGCCAGAAATAAAAATGTAGCCTCATTTACATGAACACAGCTCCGGGCTCTTTTTCTGTTTTATTTTATGGTTTATATGATAGGCTTGAGGTTTTTGATCATGGGACACTATATTTGCAATTTCTTCAACATGCTATATTTTGAAGAGATGACTTGGATTTTCCAAGGAAGCTTGGCCCTCTAAAGTTTGTGTCACAGATTCAGATTTTTTAAAAAATTATCCTTTCAGGAAAAGGGATACAAAGGTATATGGTCAGCAATTTCACTTGTCGGTAAATGTCCAGAGTAATGAAAACCTGCCCCCACACACTTGCACAAGAGTGTTCATAGCAGCGTTATTCACAATGGCTAAAAAGTGGGAAAAAGCCCAAGTGCCCATCACTGGAGGAACAGATGAGAAAAATGTAGTCTCTACCATTCAAAAAGATGAAAATGCAGAAGTAGACGTTCACAAAACACGTGTGAGCTATCATTTGTCTGTAATAAGACGTCAAAACTTGATTTCTCATAGCAGAGTGGTTCAGGAGTCATACTTCTTGCAAGGTACCAGGCTTCTAAGAGGCAAGGAATGCAACTTTCCAGTCCTTTAAAAGTCGAGGGGTTGAGACAATGTTACTTCATTGTATTTTATTGGTCAAAGCAGTCACACCCAGCCCAGATTCAAGGATGTGCAGAAGTAGAATTCATCTTTGGATAGAGGAATAGCATGTGGGCCCAGAAGGGGAGCATTGGAGATAAGCTGTCACAGAAATAGAATGGGTTGGGGAGTGAGAAAACAGATTTAATATGTTAGCAGCCGCTAACAACTAAAGTAATTACAATTCAGATATTCTACACAACAATGGATTGAATCTTCACACACCCCCACTTTGTCTCACACCCTTGTCCTCTGACCAGAGTGTGAGTCCCCACCCCTTGCTTTGGGTTTAGCCGTATATGTTAGTTATCTGTTGTTGTGTCCCAAATTTAGTGGCCTAGAACAGCTCTGTGATGAGTCAGCAGGTTCGATAAGGGATATTTTAGCTGCTATCACCTGGGCCTGGGCTCACTCATGAAGTCACACTCAGCTCTAGGGTCAGTTGGGGGCTGTGCCAAGGCTGGTTAGGATGCCTGGGTGTCTCTCCGCTGGGCTTTCAGCTACACAGAAGCTAACCCAGGTTGGGCTTCCTCATTCTCCTGTCCTGTGGTTTCAGCGATACGAGAGGCTCTGAGCAGCACAGGCCTTTTTAGAATAAGGCTCACAAGCCACAAACTTCTACCACACTCCACTGGACAAAGCAGTGAATATAGTTACAAACCTATATTCAAGGGGTAAGATAAATGTGAGGAAAGAAACTCTACCTCTTGATGGGAGGAACAAAAGTCAATTCATGGTCATGTTGACCCTACCATACCATGTGACTCTTTTTGACCAATGGCATGTAGACAGCTGCAACCACGTGCCAGTTCCAAGTCCGGGCATTAAAAACCCTTGAGTGTTTCCTCTCACTCTCTTGTGCTTCTACCATCACCCAGAGAACACGGTCCCCTGGCCTCCTTGTCCAAGGAGAGTGAGAGACACACAGAGCAGAACTGATCCAGCCAACCTGCTGCCCTGCCGAGAGCAGTGGAGCTGCCCAGCTAAGCCAAACCCACATTGGTGGAACCCCAGGTAAGCTGCGCAGGTAAGATCATGATAGATGGATGTTGTTTTAATCTAAAGGGGAAAAAAGGTTTTTATTTTATACTTGTAACCTTTCTGACACCCAACATGTAGTTGTCTCACACCAACCGATTCTTCCATTATGTAGATACCAAGTGGGTGTCCAGCAATCCAATTCTGACACTATCTGGAGTTAGCACAGGTCCTGCGGTTAAGGTGCCATCCCATGTAACTACACTGCTCTTTGGATGCGAGTGGCAACTTCTAGGTTTTCAACCATACTTCTGACCAACTGGCTATAAATCAGTTCCCACAATCCCCTCCTGATGTTTGATAATCGGCTGTAACAGCCCAGGGAAGCATCTGCTGGCGTTTACCAGCCCACAGATGAATAGCCAGAAGAAAAGGTCCATATGGCAAGGTCCTAAAGGGTCCTGAGTCCAGGAACTTCTGTCCCTGTACAGCTGGGGTGTGCCATCCTCCCCCTGTGTGGATGCATTTGCCAACCTGGAAGCTCTCTGAACCCCACTGCTTAAAAGTTTTATGGTGGTCCCACCATATAGGTATAACTGATTGCATCATTGGCCATTGGTGATTAGACTCAGTCTCCCGCCCCTCTCCCATCCTGGAGGCTGGGAGCTGGGGCTGAAAGTTCTAATTCTTTAATCACGTGATTGTTTCTTCTGGCAACCAGCCCCCTTTCTGAAGCTAACTAGAAACCTCAGCCTCCAATCATCTCATTAGCCTCTGAAAAACAGTCATCACCCCAAGGGTCTCAGAGTTTAGTGACAAAAATCAGAGACTAAGACCAAATGTTACGAGAAAAATTGCTTCTTTCACATCTACCACTCAGGAAATTACGAGTTTTAGGGCTTCTATGTCAGAAACCAGGGGAAGAGACCAGACATATATTTCCTATTACATCCCAGGAGTCAATGAGTATTTGAGTGATTTGCTATACAGTAATAACTAACTGATATATATTCTAGTTTTCCAGAATAAATGTTTTGCAAAGTAAAGAAAATCACTATCCTGCCTTATATTTACTTATCTCTCTGTGTATATATATGTGTGTGTGTATTACTTTGTACAACTCCTTTAAATTGAGGCAATAGAAAAATTGCTATATTTTTAAGAAATATCATTCGATTTTCCACTAGAAGTAGCACTTTCAGAAGGAACATCATTACAAATGAAGGTATTTATTCATCAAATATTTATTGATGAAATACTAACATATGTCAAACACTTTGCTAGGGTCTGTGATATCTACGGTGATAAATAAGTATATCTGTTCTTATTAGATTCGACAATAAGCAACAGAACATCCCAAACTTACAGTGGCTTAGGAATCTAGCAGTTTATGTCTCTAAAGCATTTCAGGTGTTGGCACTCTGAAAACCATATGCCTGGTGCTTAGGCAAGCTGAATGCTTTGAACTGAAGGACATTGGAAGGGCCTCAGAAGCCACGTCTCTTTCTGACCTTCTCTCCTTCTTTCTCCTGCTCCCTCTTATCCCCCAACATAGGCCACAAAAGGTGGAACTTCTTTCCCCCAAAGCAAGGAGTTTTATTCTAACCTCCTGCCTCTCTGTGCAGGAACTTTCCATAAAGAAATTCTCTGGGCTCGGGGCCTATAGCTCAACCAGCTAAGGCGCCAGTCACCTACACCTAAGGTGGCGGGTTCGAATCCCCAGCCCGGACCTGCCAAACAACAATGACGGCTGCAACCAAAAAAAAAAATAGCCAGGCGTTGTGGCAGGAGCCTGTGGTC
Source organism: Galago senegalensis (assembly GCA_963575145.1). NCBI lineage: Eukaryota > Metazoa > Chordata > Mammalia > Primates > Galagidae > Galago > Galago senegalensis. The sequence continues at coordinate 7,049 of CAUYTI010037138.1, read as the reverse complement.
CCAGCTACTTGGGAGGTGGAGGCAGGAGACTCGCTTGAGCCCAGGAGTTGGAGGTTGCTGTGAGCTGTAATGCCACGGCACTCTACCCAGGAGGACAGCTTGAGGCTCTGTCTCAAAAAAAAAGAAATTCTCTGACCTCATTCCAGAGGAGCCCACCCTCCTATTCTTGGGAAGAAGGAATACCATAGGGAGACTCAAAGGATCAGAACAGCCCACCTTGCTGGGTTTCCCCCTCCCCCGTCAGTCTTATTACCACTAGATCATTCCCTTTTTGTCCAATCACATTTCTGCACAGTGGTCCATTCTTCAAACCTAAACATAAAAAGAGACAACTTTTCCTGGGTCTTTGCATCTTCATTTCTGAAGACTCCCAGGTCAGACAAAACTTTGATGAAATTAGTGCGTTATACCTTTGTCTCTTGTTAACCTGTCTTTTGTTGTACTAGTTATAGCGATGTTGGTTGTGAACCTTGTGATGAGTGAGGAACGGTATCACACCTTGCCCTCCCTTCCCGTGGCTGTGACCGCAGTCCCACGTCTGCCAAAGACCCAGCTTCCTTCCACCTCACTGCTCTGCCATCTCAACCATGTCAACACGTGATCCAAGACGATTCTCAAGTTCCAGCTCTCATGTCAATATTCTAGCAAAGGAGAGCGACAGAAAGATAAGCCAGGTTCCTTGTATTGTGACTTTCTCAAGATTCACATATTTCTTTCTTTCTTTTTTGAGACAGAGTCTCGCTATGTTGCCCTCAGTAGAGTGCTATGCTATCACAGCTCACAGCAACCTCCAACTCTTGGGCTTAAATGATTCTCTTGCCTCAACCTCCCAAGTAGCTGGGACTACAGGCACCCGCCACAACACCCCAGTTATTTTTTGGTTGCAGGTGTTTAGCTATGATACCTGCCGCCACAACGTCCCAGTTGTTTAGCTGTCCAGGGCCAGGTTCAAACCTGCCACCCTCAGTGTATATGGCTGGTGCTGTAACCACTGTGATATAGGCGCTAAGCCAAAATTCACATATTTCTACTTAGATCTTACCAGCTTGAATTTAGCAGCAAAGCCACACTAATTATAGTAAGAAAGGTTATAACATGACTTTATATTTTGGCTGGCAAGGTGCACATGTGAAAATCAGGGCTCAGGCCAGGTGAAGTGGCTCACGCCTGTAATCCTTAGTACTTTGGGAGGCTGAGGTCAAAGGATCACTTGAGGCCAGGAGTTTGAGACCAGCCTGTGCAACAAGACTTTGTTTCTACAAAAAATAGAAAAGTTGTAGCTACTTAGGGGGCTGAGGCAGGAAGATCACTTGAGCCCAGAAATTTGAGGTTGCTGTGAGTTATGATGACACCACTGTGGTCTAACCTGGGGGACAGAGCAAGACCCTGCCTCACAACAATAGAAAAAAAAAATCAGGGTTCTGGTACTAAGGAAGAAGGGTAGAGTGGATATCAGATGAGACATTTAGCTGTCTCCGCCATAATGTATAAGGATACTTCTCTCCTCCTGGGAGTAGGCATGTTAGTTTCTCAATGATGACTACCCTAGTAGGTCCACAGAGCCCTTCCAGCTCTGATCTATTTCTTTGTTTTTAGCAGCTTTGTTATATTTTTTAAATTTCCTTTATAAATTCTATAGCTTTTTGTGTTTAATACCTGTGTACCTAAGATTTGTAAATTTTTTTAAATAGTGAATATGTATATATACATACATACATACACACATAGAGAGGTGCAGAGCTCACTGTGGCTGCTAATGACTACTGAAGTCAATTACTAAGACAGTCCACCTTTCTTTGTGCTCTCTCTACTAGAAAATACATTAACAAAGACCTTCTTCATATAGACTTTAATATAAATCTCAGTCTTGTTGTATACCATGCCTTGATCCATTACTGATTTTCTCTTGGTATGCAATGTTGTCAGAAGCTTATGCTTGGCACATGCAGTGTATTTCACTCGCAGAACACATCAAAACAGGAATCCAACTTTTGTCAAAATACCGTGTTTCCCTGAAAATAAGACCTACCCCCAAAATAAGCCCTAGCAGGATTTCTATGCATTTGTTAAATATAAACCCTACCCTGATAATAAGACCTAGTGATGGGCATGGCTATGCAGTATAATTGCATAGCCACTCTGAATTTTGGCGCAGAGAGGAAGACATCCTCTGAAGATAAGGCCTAGTGTGTCTTCTTGAAAAAAAACAAATATAAGACAGTGTCTTATTTTCAGGGAAACATGGTAATTTAAGGTCTTCAAAGCAGAGACTGGCAGAACAATCTTGGAAGTGTTTAACACTGATGAACTATGTACAGACAGGCAATGTGGTTAGAGGATAAGCTTTGCAGACTGAGGGTTCAATTCGCTGGTGATCTGCTGTATGGCCCGAAGGAAGGTGTTAACTTCTCCCATGCCTCAAAATTTCCTCATCTGTAAAATTGGGGTACCACTACCTATATAAAGAGCTGTTACGTGGTCGCATGTAAGGTTTCTCTAACCACTGACATCTGATAGATGCTAATGATGGACAGACTTCTATGAGAGCAGTGGGAGGACATACGGGGTAGCAACGAGTTCAGCTTTCATCTTCTTTTTTTGAGAGGCAAACAGCATGGTAGGTAAGAACATAAACTGTGGAGCAAGACTGCAAGGATTCAAGTCCCGGCTTCATCATTTTCAAGCTATGTGACCTCTGTGTCTCATCTGTAAATGAAGATGAAACTAATACACTTCAGCAGCCCCTGTGGCTCAGTGTGTAGGGCACCACCCCATATAACGAGGGTGATGGGTTTGAGCCCGGCCCTGGCTAAACTGCAAAAAAAAAGTAGGTGAGCATTGTGGCAGGTGCCTGTAGTCCCAGCTACTCAGGAGGCTGCAGCAAGAGAATAGCCTAAGCCCAAGAGCTGGAGGTTGCTGTGAGCTGTGATGCCACAGCACTCTATGGAGGGTGACAAAGTGAGACTCCATCTAAAAAAAAAAAAGAAAGAAAGAAAAGAATAGCACTGTCTTTTAGGGGTGTGGTAAGGATTAAGTAAATCAATACAGCTAGAATATTTAGATTAATGTCTGAACAGAATAAGCACTTTTAGGGGTTAGCGTGATGGTTAATTTTGTTTGCCAATTTGGCCAGGCCAATGTGCCCAGTTATTTGGTCAAACACCAGTCTAGCTGTGAAGGAATTTTTAGACAAAATTAACATTTAAATTGGCAGATTGCCAAATAACTGATTGCCCAATATAATGTGGGCAGCTCTTATCCAGTTTTTGGCTGGGGCTGGGTTTGAACCTGCCACCCCTGTCATATGTGGCCGGCGCCTTACTCCTTTGAGCCACAGGTGCCACCCATGGCAGCTCTTATCCAATCTTCTTTTAAGGCCTTGGAGGAAGGAAGGAAGGAAGGGAGAGAGAGAGAGAGAGAGAAAGAAAGAAATGCTGTATTTCTCTGGAGAACCCCAATACAGTTAGCAATGATTATTTGTATTTGCAACATGAAGTGATCCTCTTTATCTCTGTCCTTCAGTACAAGCACAAGCAATCTCTAATCCCGTGTTAACCTTTGACTTGTTAATATTCACTACTCTTAATATTTAGGAAAACTTAGAATAGAAAATTAAGGTTAGCCTTGAAAAGATGCAAAGAGGCTAGAAAGCTCATGGCAGGTTTAGGAAACGATGAGTTTGGGTAGAATGAGGGCTCCCGGAGGGGAATAGTAGGGCATCACGTTGGTGAAGGGCCTATCAAAAGTTTGAATACCAGCCTTAGAATTTTAGAATCTTTTTTTCCTATTGGAAATGGGGAGCTAGTGAAGTTTCATGAAACAATGCTGTAAGATAAAAGAAAGTATCAGTGGGTGTAGGATTCGTTACGAGGAGGGCGAGGCCAGGGAAAGAGAACAGGTAGAAAACATTATGCAACCTTGCATTATGTGGTTAAGTACAGCTTATGACTGGGAGAGCAAAGGCATCTGTGTCCTTACTGTTTACACTAGGTACACTGGCCACACAGAGGTCCCTGATCTGGACAGGCTGATGTCCCTCTCTTGGTCCCCTTCCCTTTGTTCCCTTGCTGTAACTCTGCTCTCCTCCCAGGTCTAGATTCCCATCTCTTCCTACGGTCTATGAGAAGACGGAGAGGGGATAGGGAACCCCATTTTGGTTGTCCCACATGACCTGTGTAAAGTCTTCCACAATTTTACTGTGGTAGGATGACTGTGGATTATTATTTTCTTTATACTAAAACCTCTTCAAGAAAATATGTCTCTTTTGCATACTTCTCATAACCATTATGTGCTACTAATTCAAATAGTATTTGAACTTTCAAACTTGTTCCAGATTATTTTTTATATATAAAATCTAGGTCCCTGGAAGCCAACCTGACTTATAAAACTAACCCTAGTTTTAAAAGTCTATATTTAACACTGCTAAGGAATAGAAACACAGTTGGTAACTTTCCCAGAATATGCTAATTAGCTGGAAAGATAATATTTTCTTTTCTGCCATTGGAAGAGAAACTGACCACTAGAAAATCAGTTCAGCTCCTACACCCACTCTGTAGAAAATAAAGAGGTGTGTTTATACTGGCCAATAAATCATGGGTTTGGTTACTTGGCAACCAGTGACAAACATGCCTTTCATCATCTCTTACAATGTTACCTTGACATGTCAAACTCTAATCTAAATGAAAGTCAGAAGAGAGCAATGAGTTTACAAATTAAATATTGTTTCCAATAGGTTACAAATGCATATGCTTCTAGTATTACAGTTGTAAAAGATAATAGCATTTTTTTCTTAGAACTTGAACTTGCATGCATTTCTGTGTTGTTATCCCCTTGCATAAAAGTAGGTATTTATACATTCACTTCATTCTATTGACAAGAAAAAACACTTATTGAATATTCTTTATGAGGATTACAAGGGAATTTGGGGCCTGTTTCAGCCATACAGGAATAGTTGTAATTAGCAGATATTACTTAGCAAAAAGCACTGAGTTTTAGATTATTGCAAGTATAATTTTCATTCTGTCATTCTGTACTATTTCACACACCTAGAAGGTACAGTATTAATTTCAATTGGTTTATATGTTGCTTAATGGGATTTTCAAGTGTTTTCATTATCTTTTATGCTGAATATTTATAGGCTTCTTGGATGCATTGTAAAATCTTCAAAGAAAAATAACCCTGCTTATTTTTATGGGACAGATGTCCTCTACCTAATTGGGTTCTTGCAGTAATTATGTAAGTCAGCCAGGGAAGGTTATATTTAGTGCAACTTTTACAGATGATGAAACAGAGGCATAGGGTAGTTACTTATCTGAGTACTCACACTGGTTAAAATCAGTGCTGGAGCCCTAGAGGCCTCCGGACTGAAATGTAAGGTATATTTTCTGTCTTTTCAAGATACTTCTTAAGAGTTAGAAACATGCTAGGCACAGCAGCAAGTGCCTCACAGCTACCTGGGAGGCTGAGGCAGGAGGCAGGAAGCAGGAAGACCCCTTGAGCCAGGAGTTCAGGGATAGCCTGGGCAACGTGACAAGACCCTAGCTCTTAAAGAAGAGTTAAAAGGGCAGTGCCTGTGGCTCAAAGGAGTAGGGCACTGGCCCCATATGCTGGAGGTGGCAGGTTCAAACCCAGCACCAGCCAAAAACTGCAAAAAAAAAAAAAAAAAAAAAAGGGAGAGTTAAAAAACTAGTTTTCTCTTTCACCATTTTTTCCTGGTAGCTTCATAAAATATTCAAAACCAGAGTAATAGCACTATACTTTTCCAATTGTAGCATTCATCATAGTTAGATATATGCTTATTATCTTCCTCTGCCTCTCTCAATTTTCATGTGAGCAGAGACCCTGTTTATATTGTTCATTTATTGCCATAAACCCAGATCCTTGTATCACATGAATGAAAATGCAAGTATCCAATGTACTCAATACTAATATGAAACAAATAGAAAAGCAACTACATGCACATTTGTGAGGAAAACACAAGTATGTACAAACATGGGGGAGGGGAGAGGAGGGAGGAAGGAGGAGGGAGGGAATGGGGGAGGAGGGAATGAGAAGGAGGAGGTAGGGGGGATTGGTAAGCTCTCACCTGATGGGCACATTGTGAGGGCGTACAGCATTCTCCTGGATGATGGGCTCAACTACATCTTGAACTGTACTGTAGAAATGCAATGTAACTGAATCATTTGCCCTCATAGTTATCTGAATTAAAAAAAAAACAGATCCTAGTATAGTGCCTTATATATAGTATGAACTCAATAAGTATTTATTGAATAAAGAAATGACAATTTCTCTTAGGTTAAGATTGCATGCTTCACCCATTCAAGCAACTGCCTGGGTGGTAAAGAGCAGGAAATTTGACAAACAGTGCTAATAATGACTATCAGATTTCATTTCCTTGTTTTGGAGCTTTTGTGATTTAAATAACAAAATGCAATTTTGTTTATAAACTTTCTTAGAAAATGCAATTGTCAAACTGATGACTGGTGAAGTTAAGTACTTAAATAAGTATTTCAAGTAGAATAACAGTCATATACTCAGAGATGGAAATGGAACGAGAATTCAAATCTCTGTACCACTGGTACTAATCAAAGCCTGTTTGATCCATATTAGTGGGGAAGAATTATACAGAGGTGGGAGGAAGCAACAATTGTATTTTAAAATAAAATAATTGCTGCAAGTTTAATTGGCCCTGAGAACAAGATTTAAAAATTATTTATGTCAATGATGTGGTAATTATCCTGGGGACAGAGAAAAGGGACGTCTGAGCTAACAATTCAGGACAGAACAGACTGAACTGTGGAAAAATACATCCTAATAACCCAAGCCCTTGTTTTAGGCATGAGGCAGATACTTACCTGAAGAATTGTCATGTCTGAGTATACAAAAATATCCATCTCTTAATTTTTTTTTTTTTTTTTGAGACAGAGCCTCAAGCTGTCCCCCTGGGTAGAGTGCCGTGGCATTACAGCTCACAGCAACCTCCAACTCCTAGGCTCAAGCGAGTCTCTTGCCTCTGCCTCCCAAGTAGCTGGGACCACAGGCGCCCGCCA
>CAUYTI010037137.1:0-27722 GCA_963575145.1 Galago senegalensis | reverse complement strand
TAACTGAGAAAATGACACGAAGGCTGTGTTGACCAGTTTGATGGAAGTATTTCAGAATGCATGTGAAAACCCCACACTGTACCCCAGAAGTGCATTAATGTACATAGTTATCATTCAATAAAAAAAAAATTTATTGTAGTTAGCTCTAAGATTTTATTCTTCCAAACAGGTAAATATTTAGCAAAGGTTCTATTTTATTTTCCCTCAGTTCGATGGCACCAGGAATCTATTATTCCAAATCCATTCATCTCCATCTATTAAGCTTTCAGATCCTCAAACCACTTCTGTGGCTCCCTCTGCCAACTTGTCTACTTTTGTCGCGGTAATAATCAACACCTGAGATATGGAAAAGCAATTCTGACTTTTTTATGAAAGAAATATGGTCCTCTCAGACTGATCTCAAAGAAAAATGGGACCCAAGACTTTCATTAAACCACATGACATAGAGCACTTGGCAACTACGAGATAACAAAGTCCTCCGAGGCACAGAGGGAAAGAGATTCTCAGGATTAAAAATCCACAGTTTTGCCTTTCTGTTGTTGTTTAGGCAGAATTGATTAACTGAACCTAACTTCTCTTTAAGAGGAATTTAGAAAAGAACGAGTTGCTGCTGTATTCCTCCTGGGAAAAAAAGTTAGACCTTCGTGGAAAATGTAAATTCACGAGCCAAATACAAATTCCAACAATGGCGCCAGCTTCAACCTGGGACTGTAGCCATCCTTTGCAATCACCATCAAGTGTACACTCGATGGAAATTTTGAGCCTGATTTGCCCAGATTTAGAGCCCTGCCTGCAGATTCCTAGGGAGGCAGCTCTCCTGTCTCTTTCTCTTCTGTTTCATTAGTCTTCCGTGCCTCAACGCACCACCCCAGCTCATCTGGACTGTGTTAGGATTTAGAAACAGTTTAAAGAAAAGGAAATCGTCTTAGTTGATCGCAAAGATGAGTCTTTCAGTCAATTAAACAATTAAGCCTTTTTAGAAAAGGACTACAGTTACTATTCACTATCATGTACGAAGCCCTACGGTAAGGGCTCAGCAGCTTTTATTCCCCTTTAAGTCCCCTGCAGTGATTCTACAGTGATTTCTTGATTTTATAGATGAAGAAACAGTGATTCAAAGAGATTAAGTAACTTGCCTGAAGTCATGTCATCACATTTCACAGAATGTTTGCTGTAGTCGAAGGAATCATTGCAAGGAAGGAATCTTGTCAAGACATCTTAGTAAACAAATAAGAGTGACACTGTCAGTTTGGATAAGAGCAGTCAATCAGATACATATTGCCAATGGAGGAGTTACCAACTTTTAAAAAGATTTCAGATTTTTTTTTAGAGATAGAGTCTCATTTTGTTGCCCTTGGTAGAGTGCTATGGCATCACAGCTCACAGCAACCTCCAGCTCTTGGGCTAGGGCAATTCTCTTGCCTCAGCTTCCCAAGTTGCTAGGACTACAGGTGCCCACCACAATGCCCAGCTATTTTTGTTGCAGTTGCCACTGCTGTTTTAGGTGGCCGGGGCCAGGTTCGAACTTGCCACCCTCAGTATATGGGGCCAGTGCCCTACCCACTGAGCCACAGGTGCCGCCCAGGATTTTAGATTTTTATAAAACTCACTTCACACTAAAATTCCTCAAACATGAATTAATTTTACATGTAGTATAATAGCTCAGAACGCAGATTGTAGAATCAGACAGTCTGGAGTAGTTTCACCACTTACCAGCCAGATGTACGATATTCATTCATTCATCAAATATTTATTGACTGCCTTGCTAGTACCAGGTATTGGGTCTCCAGTAATAAATAAACCAGATAGAGTTCCTGCACTCACAGAATTTATAGTTTAGTGGGGCAGACAAATAATAAATAGGTAAACAAAGTATTTAAGATGTAATTACCAATGGAGAAAAGGCCCAGAAAGGTAACAAATAGGATGCTATGGGGAAATGGAGAACTCATGTGGATAAAACGGTCAAGCAGACCTTCTGAGCTGGTCCCATTTCAGCTGGCATGTGAGGGAAAGAAGAAACCAGGGAGGATAAAGACAGGGGCACGAGAAGAGGCATTTCAGACAGAGGCCAGAGTGAGGACGCAGCCTGATATCTTCAGAGCCAATGAGAAGCTACCAGTGTGGGTGGAATGTTCTGGGATGGCAGGAGTTGGGCTGGAGAGGTAGGCAGGGACCTGGTCAGCCATAAGAAAGAGTCTGAGTTTTATTTCAGGGGCAGTGGTCAGCCACAAGAGGATTGTAAACAAGAGAGTAGCATAAGGTGACCAGATTTTAACATTGGTAAAGTGGGACACCATTGGGGGGGGAGGGTGGGGCCTCAGGGGGCGGGGCCTGACAACAATGCAAACTTTGATAAGCAGTTCTTGATAATCAGTTCTCAACGATTGTTATTATTAAAGTTTAACATTATAAAATTAACAAAAATAATATAAAACTCATATCCTGGTGAAATAGCCATATGGCAGCCAAAAACCGTATATTCCCTTCCTGTTCTCCCGCATTCCCTAGCTTGTCGTGCATTCTTTCCAAAAGTCAGGACTTTTTTAAAATGCTGTGGGACGTGGGACAAATTGTTAAAAATCGAGACGCCTGGTCACCTTACTCTGGGGGCAGGGAGGGGGCTACTTGTTTGTTCCAGACAGTTTGGCTCCTTCTGAGCTAATGGTCCTCTCCTAGAAGTGAGGGAGGGAACCAGTCTCCTGATGCCAATTCTACCTGGGTGACTTTGCCCAGGAGGGGAGTAGAGAGTTTATGTTAGCCTTTTCATTCCCAAATGGAATTACATTAACCTTTTCAGCAGCCGTATATTCCCTTCCCATTCTCCCACTGTTCCCTAGTTTGTCATGCATTCTTTCCAAAAATTGGGACTTTTTAAAAACACAGTGGGACATGGGACAAATTGTTAAAAATTGGGACCGTCCTGCCAAAAGCGGGATGTCTGGTCACCTTAGAGTAGCAACATTCAACTTACATTTAAAAAATAATTCCAAACACGATGTGCAGAACAGATTTGGAAGGAGAAAGAGGAAGCAGGAGGCACATACGTGTTATTCCAGGGCTGCAGAATTGGCCACAGCCAGAGACACAGGACTTGGGGCCAAGTGGATGGCTTTGAGTAACCCTTTGGAGATGGTAGACTAAGAATGAGTTCCGGGACTGAGTCACAGGTCATGGACGAGGAGGGGAAAGATGGGAATCAACTAGATTCTTATCTAGTTTATACCACTAGATTTATACAACTCGATGAATGATGACATCAATTACTGAAATGGGAAAAAATTGGTGAGAAGTCATTTCAGGGAGAAAGTCAAGTGCTGAGTTTTGTACATGTTGAGTGTGAAATGTCTGTAAGAGATCCAAGTGGGGGTGTCACGTAGGCAGGGAGCTGTATGACAGGAGCTCGTCAGATTAGTCTGCGGGTGACAAACCGCATATAGAAATCATATACATTTAGATGGCATTTTACACTTAGGACAGAATTGAGAGAGAGAGAGAGAGAAATCGGAAGGCCCTCAATCTCAGGAGAACCTGAGACTCTGTGGGACCAAAATTAGAGATTAGGAAGAAAGGGAGAAATTAGCAAAGGAAACTGAGACATAACCAGAAAAAATCAAGGGAAACTCCAGCAGAAGGTGTGGCTGGTACCAAGGAAAGTGAGTATTTCAAGCAAAAGAGGATGGTAATATTTCAAGCAGAATAGTACTTACTTCGAGCACAAGATGATCTTAGGCAAGTCACTTAACCTTTCTGAGACCCTACAAATCTATAAAATAGATTAAAATGTAAACACCGCTTATCCCCTGGAGTCACTCACCGTGTTAAGTGAAATGGCAAATCTCAGTCACTGGACAGGTGACCCTGTGCACAGTAAGTGTACAGGAAGTTTTTTGAAATCTTTCATTATCTCAACACCATTAATTATTGCTGTATTGTAGATGTGCAGGAGATTGGTTAGTAGAGAGTTGTCTATGAGAATGCCAATTAAGCTAGCTTTTATTACTTCTCATTCCTTACTGATGTTATAAATCATTGAAAAGGTAGCAGAATACATTTCTGCTCGGTGTCAGTGAAACGCTACGCCGTTAATTGCTTCTAAACCTGCTTTACTTCTCCACCATTCCTTAATATTATTAATATTTGGCTTTCATGTATAGTGTATGAATGTTTTGTTGTTGTTGTTTTTTCAATTAATTTTCACTGCAACCTGAGGAAAGACCAAATTAGCAAAGTTATTAACATCTTAAAACACTAAGCCACTTACGGCAAACGCTTTCCTGCAGAAATCTCTTCTGGGAATAGGCTCCAAAAAGCTTGCTAGTTCTCTGAATGCTGAAGTGCAATTTAAAAGGAAAATCATCCAGCAGGCAGGCTTTCCAAGAAGGCAGGAGAAATTAAAAGCTGCTAAAAAAAAAAAAAAAAAACAGCAAAGCATTAATGAAAAGGAAATGAGCAGCTTTAATTTATTAAAAATCATGTAAACTTCATTTCAGACCCATTATTACTGCACTTAGGTCGTTTCGCTAAATGGTATCAGCAGGTAGAAATATAAAATGAAAATTTGATCTCGACTCTTGAAAAAGCAGAAACCTCTTTTCAAAACAGTGATTCTCATGAAGTCTTTTTTTAAGACCAGGTAGATGGATAACGGGGACTTTAGCCTATGAAAATTCAACCAATGAAAATGTCAAGCTTACATTTTCTAAGTTCACAAAATAAAAACTTAAGAGAAATAAAAGAAGGACCTCCCCTCTGTCATTCTCTCCACAACACATCTGGAAATTTCCCCGATTAGCTAAACATATGCACCTCAAACCTTTTATGAGGCAATGGAGACCATTTTATAAACAAAAGTAACAGGTAGTTCCCCATAAAAGATCTTACTAATTTGTTAGTATTTACGCAGTGAATTTAGAATTAGTGGATAAAGATTATGAAAGACGAAGAGAAATGTCCGTGAACAAATATAACATGAATTGGATTCTTGAATTCTAAACTCTGATTTTTGCACTGAGGTGTGTATGAGCTTGAGCTGAGCAAGACACTGTGTCCCTTCCTTATCCTCTCCTTGTGCTCTCCCCCATCCACGTTCCTACTCACATAATCTTCTTTCAATCTCACTCTATTCCAACGACTTGTTTAAGGTAATAAGAATACAGACATATGGCTCAGTGCCAGTAGCTCAGTGGGTAGAGCGCTGGCCACATATACCGAGGCTGGTGGGTTCAAGCCCAGCCTAGGCCTGCTAAATTACAACAATGGCAACTACAGCAAAAAAAATAGCCAGGCATTGTGACAGGTGCCTGTAGTCCCAGCTACTTGGGAGACTTAGGCAAGAGAATTGCTTAAGCCCAAGAGTTGGAGGTTGCTGTGAGCTATGATGCCACAGTGCTCTACAGAAGGTAATGTAGTAAGACTCTGTCTCAAAAAAAAAAAAAGAATACAGACATTACAACAAAAAAGGGTATTCTTTTAGACATAGCTGTCAGAAAAGGGTAAGAAAATAAAATAACATGAAAAATTAGACATGGGTTTGCATACCATGAAATGGTATCTAAGTGCTAAGGATAAGGTACTGATTTGATTCTAGGTCATCGGGCAAACAGTGCAAAAGCCACTTGATTGGGGGTGGTGGCTGTGGCTCAAAGGAGCCCAATATGCCGGAGGTGGCAGGTTCAAACCGAGCCCCAGCCAAAAACTGCAAAAAAAAAAGTGTTTCCACTGATTTGAGTGATTCCGTGATGCTCTCCTGATTCCTAACTGAATCTGGATCCTAGGAATTATAACTAGAAGAGAGTATTCCCCCACCCCTTTTTTTTTTTGCAGGTTTTGGCCAGGGCTGGGTTTGAACCCACCACCTCCAGCACAGGTAAATCTTAGGCACCCTCAGTTAAAGAAGTAACTGCTGCTTGGAAATAGTTTTTACCTATGATCTCCAAATGTTTTGATTACCTAGTAAGAAATTTTTTTAATCACACCTTCCCAATTCCGTATTTGTGCTTAGACACAAATTAGATGTCACTACTAGTTTGCGAATACGTTGCTGTGTATTATAAAGATTCATACTTTGTTTAAGGATTAGTTTTCACATAATTATCATGTAATAGTATTTTCATAGGAGCGAAATGACAGAATAAATTTCATTATTTCTGAAGATTTTAGCTATTTACCCAGGAATTTTGTCATCATTAGATACATACTAGCAAATTAATAAGGTTTTCCGGTGTGAATGTTGTCTTTGCTCATGAATGTAATTTCTAATCTGTTAAAAAAAATTGAGAATCATGATTCTAAGTAATCGAAGAAAATGCCCAAATATTTACTTTGCAGAATTATAAATGCTTAAATTTTTGTTGTAAAATGTTTCATACGCACAGAAGAATAGATAAACAGTTTAAAGAACTATGATAAACTGAGCACTCATGTATAAACCACACGGGTTAGGTAACAGCAAATGACCAGTATTTTCAAACCTTCTTGTACACACCCCCATCAAATCTAAGCACATATTCCTCCTTGAGGTAATCATCATCTTATTAATCATTCTTCTGTTTTTCCTTGTAATTATAATACCTATACATGTACCCCCCCATGTATAACTTCTTTTTCCTTTATTCAAATTGTATATAAAAGGGATCATATTATATGCATTTATGAACTTGCCTTTTTCACTCAATATTATCATTTTGAGATTTATCTATGCCAATGAGTATAATTCTAGTTCATTCATTTTTACTTCTGTGCGCTATAGTGATAACTCGCAATTTGTTTATCATTCTGTATAGACAGTCATTTTAATTGCACCCAGTTCTTTTATTTTGTTTTGTTTGAGACAGGGTCTCACTTTGTCACCCTTGGTAAAGTGCTGTGGCATCATAGCTCACGGCAACCTCAAACTCTTGGGCTCAAGCGATTCTCTTGTCCCAGCCTCCTAAAAAGCTGGGACTCCAGGTACCCACCACAACGCCCAGCTATTTTTAGAGACTGGGGTCTCTCACTTGCTCAGGCTGGTCTCAAACCTGTGAGCTCAGGCAATCCACCTGCCTCAGCCTCCCAGAGGACTAGGATTATAGGCATGAGCCACCACGCCCAGCCTTTGTTTTTGTTTTTTAACAAACAGAGCTGCCATGGGCACTTTGGTTCCTGTGCAAAGATCTAAGAATTTCTCAAGCATGTATCAAGGAGTATAGTTTCTGGGTCATAGAGAATGTTCAACTTTACAACATAATGCCAACAATTTTCCAAAATGATTGTATCAACTTACTTGTCTCAACAGCAGTGCAAGAAGGTTTTCACTGCTCTGTCTCTTCCCCCATACTTGGTTTTGCAGGGTATTTTTTTTTTTCAGTTTCTGCCAATCTGTTGAGTCTGAAACAGTATCTCATATTTTTAATTTAAATTTTCTTGATTATTGTTGAGGCTAAGTATCACCACATGAATTTCTGAGCCATTTTTTCCTCTTCTATGCCATCTGTTTATCTTTTGTTCATTTTTTTAAATAAGTTGTTTGTCATTTTCTTACTGAGTCATAGAAACTATTTTGTATTCTCGACTTTAGTCTTTGTATTTCCATGTGCTGAAAATACATTCCCCCAATCTGCGACCTGTTTTTGCTCTATTTTTCTTTTCTTTAACAGTCCTTAATTTTAATATAGTTGATTTACCAACTAATGGTTTGTGGTATATGTATGTGTGTTTGAAGAAATCCTTTTTTGCCCTCAAGTTCATAAAGCTATTCTCCTAAAATTTTTGAATTTCATATTTTATGTTTAAATCTTTGACCTACTAGGATTGATTTTTGCATGAGATTGGGATACAATTTATCTTTCCATTTGCTAACAAATAGCCTAAAATCAATCTATGTAATAGTCCATCCTTTTCCATTGTTTTTTAATGCCTGCTTTGGATAAATGGACTTTTCCTAAGCTCAATATTTTATTTATTTTTTTATTGGCCCATTTATTTATCCCTAAAACCACGGTCTTTATTATAACTTTGGAATAAATCGTGATACCTAGAAAGGCTCATCCTTCTAGTTTATTCTTTTTGTAAAGAGCATCTTGGCTATCCTTAGGCATTTGCTCTTACATATAAATTTGAGAATCAGTTATCAGCTCCTCAAGTTCCTCACGTCAAAACAAATGCAAAAAGGGCAGTGCCTGTGGCTCCAAGGAGTAGGGCACCAGCCCCATATGCCAGAGGTGGTGGGTTCAAACCCAGCCCTGGCCAAAAACTGCAAAAAAAAAAAAAAAAAAAAAAAAAATTCCAGTGTTTCTCTCTTAAGTGTATAACCTTTGGTTTTGATTTTTTTGTATTTTTTAAATAAATTTATGGAAGTTCCCTTATATTTATACTTTGACAATAGTTTTTATTATGACTATATGTTGAATTTTTTCAAATGCTTTTTCAGTGTCTATCAAATTGATGGGGTGATTTTTCCCCTTTAACTTATTAATGCAGTATATTGCTGAATAGATTTTCTCAGATCGTGCTAATCTTGCATTCCTGGGAAAAATACAACTTGCTTATGAAATGTTAACCTTTTGAACATAATTAGCTTATATTGGTCTATCCTTTTTCTTTCTCCGTGGAATTTCATGCAAAAATTGTACCATCTTCAGAAAATGAATTCCAGAATATTTCCTATTTTATTTAAGTCTCTTTAATTGTTTTTGGAGATAGGAATTACTTTTTATTTTGATGTTTTATAAAGCCCATGTGGCCCTAGATTTTTCTTTATGAAAGATATCTAACTGCTGATTGAATTAATATAATAGTTACACTCTAGTTATCTGTTCCTTCTTGAGTCAGTTTTGATGTGTTTTTTTCTAGGAATTTTTCCATTAAAAAAATTGAAATATTATTGGCATAAAGTTGTTTATATCTATTATATTTTCAATGTCTGCAACCTCTGATTATCAGTCTTGACAGAGGCTTGTCAATTTTATTGCTTTTTGGAAAATCAAATTTAACTTTGCTGATTTTGTTGTTGTTGTTGTTGCAGTTTGGCCAGGGCCGGGTTCAAACCCGCCACCCTAGGTATATGGGGCTGGCGCCCTACACACTGACCCATAGGCGCCACCCAACTTTGCTGATCTTTTCTAATTTTATTTATGCTTTCTATTTTATTAATTAATGTTCTTGTTTTTATTATAAATGTTGCTTGAATTAATTTTACTAACTTTTCCCCTAACTTCCCAAAATGTAGGCTTAGCTAATTAATTAAGATAATTCTTTGTTTTTTCTAACATAAGCCCGAAGGCCATAAATTTCAATCTTAACGTTTTAGCTCAATCTTAACATTTTTGATCTGCACGATTTTGTGTTATCACCCATTTAAAACATTTTCTAATCTCTATACAAATTTAGTCTGAAGTATATGGCATTGCCTGACTCGTAAACTCAATATGGTACAGATTTGTTTTCAAATTATAAATGCTTAATTTTAATTTACTCTTGGTGCTGTTATTGTATTTTATCTGTGATTATTTTAGTCCTCATTTTAGTCACGTTCGCTTGGAAACCATAAATTTCATTTAGTGTAAATCAGTTGCTTATAGCACAATATGATGAAGGGTAATGAGTGAATGAAAGTCCCACCATCGTTTTTTTAGTTTTCCTTTCTCAGACAGTTTATAAATGTTTATGGTGGTTTCGTCCATGGTGACTGCGGTCATCTGGTCACTTTGGCTCCGTCTTCGCATCGTGAAGTTCTCTCTCTCTCCTTAGAATACTCAGCATCAGTGATCACAGGCAACTGAAACTCCCGAATCAAGTGAAGGAATCAGTGTTCACAAATGTGTTAATTATTAGTGAAGTTTAATTTATTTCCCTTGATAGCTAAAGATAAAAAAATAAATGGAAGTTTGATGCTGTCTCAGTTCCCCTCCCCAGGGGGGTTGGAGTCCACTCATCTGGAGCAGTAATTCTCACCCACAGGAGGGTAAGTGGGGGGACAGTCCGCTTCACTGGGGACAGGCCAGTCTCTGAGATACAAAAGATGGGCGTCCCCATTAGGGGAAATTTGCAAAGACACAACGATTCGCAAAGGGAGTGTGTGTGTCTATCACGCTCTCTGGGAGAGGCAAGAGATTTTCATGTTTAATTACAGGAGAGCCTGGTATTAAAAAGACTGAAAAACAGTTTCTATAGACTGATAGAGATTGAAGACTAGACGTCTCAGCTTTACTCTGCACAAACGCTCTCCTTCCACAAAGCTACTGGCAGATGCTGTGTGGTTGATTCCTGGAAGTCAGCTGGGCTCTGCTGCCGTGCATAAAGAGAGCCATCACTTTTTCAAACAGTTAAGCTGAGAATAAGTCTTGTAATTTGTATTCTGTACATACATCAATCATTGCAATTCCCTGCCCCACCACAGTCCCCGAAATCTTCTACCTACCCTCTATTCTTTTTTTTTTTTTCATCTAAATTAAAAATTGGGAAAGGTTTTGAGGAAGCCAGGGACACCGTGACAAACAGCACACACAGGGCAGGAAATGGCCTTCATTTTTCCCTATCTCAGTCACCAAAATGGATGTTATAAAAAGTAATTTAAATTACCGGTCCTGTTTATGAGATATGAAAAATGCTCATATGTGACACATACCACATGGAGATACTTTAGTGTATTGAAGCGACACGTCCCTCGTTTTTCTAATTCAGTGCCCACCCTCTCAAAGGATGCCTGAGTGACTGGCTCCAGAAAACACAGGCACGTGCATTTTAATCAGGCTTATTATGTATTTCAGAAGAACCATGTCAATAAGTTGTTTACCAGCAAATGTTGCAACCTACGTTGTAGACCAGTCATCCTCGTTACACTTTAAAAGGAAGAGAAGTGAAACCACTTACAGGAATTTCTCCTGTTATGATCTTGCCGCTCAAGCATGGAAAACAAGAATCCGCCTTCCATTCTCACTTGTACACAGGGTCATTCTTCCATGACTCACCAGAAACTTGTCTTAGTTTTTGGAAGAGTACATTTAAAAAGATGAAACTGAATTTTAGACTCAATGACAAGATTATTTTTGATAAGTAAAAGTTAACCACAAGCAAATAAAACTTAAAACCTACCAAATACTTCTTGGGTTTTCTTCCAGATAAAAGTATGTTTCTTATATGGTGTGTGATTTATCAGTGGCTTCCAACTGGAAGTGTGCCATTCAGGTATCCTCAAACTACGGCCTGCGGGCCACATACAGCCCACCTAGGACATTTATCTGGGCCGCTGGGTGTTTTTGCCGCCGCTGCCTGTCCTGCTTAGCAGTCGACTCATCCCAGGGCCCGCAGTCCAGCCCTCCAACGGTTGAGGGACAGTGAACTGGCCCCCTGTTTGAAAAGTTTGAGGACCCCTGTGAGATCATCTTAAGTGTGCTGAGAAAAATTTTAAAGATAATTAAATTATTTTTGAAAGAAATTCGAAGCATAGTATTTTTTTTTTTTTTGCAGTTTTTGGCTGGGGCTGGGTTCGAACCCACCACCTCTGGCATATGGGGCTGGTGCCCTACTCCTTTGAGCCACACCTTTTTTCTCTTTTATGTATCAACATAATTTAACAGTGCTGGGAGGCTTGGCGCCTATAGCTCAACCGGCTAAGGCGCCAGCCATGTACACCTAAGGTGGCAGGTTCTAATCCCCAGCCCGGACCCGCCAAACAACAGTGACTGCTGCAACCAAAAAATAGCCGGGCGTTGTGGCGGGCACTGTGGTCCCAGCTACTTGGGAGGCGGAGGCAGGAGACTCGCTTGAGCCCAGGAGTTGGAGGTTGCTGTGACCTGTAATGCCATGGCACTCTACCCAGGGGGACAGCTTGAGGCTCTGTCTCAAAAAAAAAAAAGAGTGCTGGGAGAGTTTAGCTATAGATTCAAGTGTGCCCTGAGATTTAAAAAAAAAAAAAGGTTGAAAAATGCTGTTATATAGTGTATATTGTTTTAAGATTTTATATTGGAGGAGACAGGTATTGGGGACATGTTGGTCAAAGGATACAAAGACCCAGGTGGAATGAGTTCAAGAGCTCTAATGTACAACGTGGGAAATAGTTCTACTTAATAATAATGTATTGTATTCTTGGAAATAGCTAGGAGAGCAGATTTTAAGTGTTTGCACCACAAAAAATGTATGTGAGATAATGCACATGTTGATAGCTCCAATTAGCAGCCTCCCCATGATATATTTTAAAACATGTTGTACAAGATCTGACAATTAAGTTCACAAACTCATCATAGACAAAGTGCTGCCTGAATATCACTACAGTCACCTTCGAGATTCTCTCCTTGGAAAGCTTTACCAAAATGCCAGTGCCTAGTGCACCCTTCAAAGTAATTTTGAAACTCTTTTTCTGAAATGGCCATGAAAGCTGTTGTTATATCACCTTTGATGTCCTGAATGTCATCCAAATGTCTTCCTTTTCATATTTTCTTTATATTCAGGTAAAAAAAAGTCATGGCTCAGTGCCTGTAGCTCAGTTGTTAGGGCGCCAGCCACGTACACTGGAGCTGATGAGTTTGAAGCTAGCCCAGGCCTGCTAAACAACAATGACAACTACAACAAAAAAAATAGCCAGGTGTTGTGGCAGGTGCCTGTAGTCCCAGCTGCTTGGGAGGCTGAGGCAAGAGAATCACTGAAGCCTAGGAGTTTGATGTTGCTGTGAACTATGACACCATGGCACTCTACGAGGGCAACATAATAAGACTCTGTCTCAAAGAAAAAAAAAAAGGAAGAAAAAGAAGTCATTCAGCAGCAGATCAGGTGAGTAGGAAGGGTGTCTCAATACAGTTATTTGTTTACTAACTAAAAACTCCCTCATAGACAGTGCCATGTGAGCTGGTGCATTGTTGTGATGTGAGAGCCATGAGTTGTTGGCCAAGATTTTCAGTTAAGATTTTCCTGTTTCTCTATTAATGTTTACTTGGTCTGCTATGCTTCTCAGTGAGCTAATGATTTCAATACATAATTTGATAAATTTTTACTGGCCACTGCCCTGACCTCTCTTCGTCAGTGGTGCTTTCTCTCCCCTCATAAAAACATTTAATTCATTTGTACACTGCCGTTTTCTTCATGGCATTACCCCATGACCTTGGACTAACATGTTCCTTATTTCATAAACTTCAATTCTCGCCAAGTTTAATGAGACATTCACAGATGTTTGTTCCTTGCTCTAATTCAAGCTCGGACGTTCCCAGGATGGTACCCCAAAACACACAGCAATAATGAACATCACTCAGCAAGACACTGCTGTATATGGCCACAAACCCAGCCCGGGGACATTGACACACTGTTATGAAACTTTACTGAGCTGTTTGTACAGTGCTGCCAACATAAGCATGTGGCTGTGTGTGGTGGCAGGTTTGCAAAATTGTCAGACCCCGGACATAATTAATATACACCATTTTTATTTGTCAATTACAGGAGATAAATACAATTTTTTAGAAAAAATAGATGTCATCTTCTCAAAGAAGTCTTCCCTGAGCCCAGAGGTGGAGTTAAGTGTCCACAGCAGTGTTACCTAGCTTCTCGTGCTTATTTCTATAAGAGTACTTGTCACAGTCTACGGTAATCGTGGGTTAGTTGTCTGTCTTGCCCTAAAATACAGTCTCCCTCTGCAGATACACATTCATCTATTTTACTCTCCCTACTTAGCATAGTGTTTGCTTGGTCCGTGGTAGGAATTCAGCAAGTACCTGCTAGGTTACATTAAATCTCACAATTTCATAAGACTGCTGATTAATATAGCAGTATATATAATTAAGCATCGTATGTAATTATTATAGTATATATTAATTAAGTATAGATAATTAATTATCTGAAATAAATCCCTTCTGTTATGCACTAACCTCTCCACTCATTCCCATTTCCCGTCACGGTGGTTTTCAAAGTCATCCCCAGATCAGCAACATTAGCATCACCTGGGAAGTAGGTAGAATGACTATTTTCTGGATTAGAAGCTCTGGTGGTAGAGCCAGCAGTCTGTGGCTTAACAAGCCTGTCAGGTGTTTCTAATGGATGGTAAACGCTAAGAACCGTTTCCCTCTATAATTTTACTATCCAAACAGGTGTAATGTGTTACATTCAAAGGGGGATAATATCCTAAACGTATGCCTTGATGGAATCTCTAGCTGAGTTTACAAGCTTGCATGATGCCAAACAGACCCATTCTAGGCTGCCTGAGGATTGGTGAAGATATATAAAGCCTAGCTTGGACATTAGGCTTAATTTTACATGTGCACAGGTTGTCAAGAAAGTAAGAGGCTGTTATCATTTTAAGAGAATGACCAAGGCCAGGCACTATGGCTCACACCTGTAATCCTAGCACTCTGGGAGGGTGAGGCAGACGGATTGCTTCAGTTCAGGAGTTCGACTGAACAAGAACAAGACTCCATATCTACCAAAAACAGAAAAATTAGTCGGGCCTTGTGGCCTTGGCTCAGGAGGCTGAGCCAAGAGGATGTATTGATTGAGACCAAGAGTTTGAGGTTGCTGTGAGGTATGATGACACCATGGCATTTTACCCAGGGCAACAGAGTGAGACTTTGTTTCAGAAAAAAAAAGAAGAAGAAGAAGAAAAGGTAGGCCGGGTGCAGTGGGTCATGCCTGTAATCCTAGCACTCTGGGAGGCTGAGGCGGGTGGAGTGCCCTGAGCTCACAGTTTTGAGACCAGCCTGAACAAGAGTGAGGCCTCATCTCTAAAAATAGCTGGGCACTGTGGAGGGTGCCTGTAGTCCCAGCTACTTGGGAGGCTGAGACAAGAAAATCTCTGGAGCCCAAGAGTTGGAGGTTGCTGTGAGCTTTGACATCAGAGCACTCTATAGAGGGTGACAAAGTGAGACTCTGTCTCAAAAAAAAAAAAAAACAAAAACCCAACACAAAAAACAAACAAAAAGGACAACTAAAGAGACTTCAAACTTTCAAACTGTGTTCCTTGGATGCCTAGAATTCCTCGCTACCTCTGCAGGTGCTGCTGCAGATGGATAGACGGGGCTGCGGCCTTCCCACTCTCCACTGCTAATACAGCATCTTCTGTTCGCTCTGTCTCCTACATCAGGGTTCTCCGTAGAATTCCATGTGAAAAAAGGATTCAAGATCTGAAGCCAAAAAAATCTTCAAAACCACTGCCACGTGTCTTGAATACATGGAAAAACTTGCTCAACCATTAAAAGGTTTCTAAAGTAATTCCACCACCTTTCAAGCCAGTCAACTGTGAGGTGAGTCAGAGTGATCTGTTCTGAACTAAACAGTACCCGTTGTGGGAAGCAGGACTGGTTTTTTATGTACATTATGTCAAGTGTCTTCACAACTGCCAGGCGACATAGGCGCTGTGACTTCCATTTGGCAGATGAGTGAATTGAAGCACAGAGGTTCAGTCACTGGCTGGAGGATCACAGAATTCGTCCAGAGTGGAGCCAGATTCCATCCTACTCAGTCTGGCTCCCTAAGCTACGCATGCCTAAGGCAATGCGTTAAGTTGCTTTCCAATTAAAGTGCTGGGGTTTCCAAAATGATATCTATTTTTTCCAAAAAGTTTTATATATATACACATACACACATTAGAATGCATTCCAAAAATCCCTATAATATCACCTTCATTGACTGTCCTTCTGGGGGATGGGGCAGTGGCATCGTAGCCAGAATGTTGAGAATTGTCCTGACACACAGCCCAGATCAGAGAGTCACCATTACAGATGGGGGAGTTAACTGTTCTGATGATTGTAAATGATCACAGCATGTGACTTCCACATTTGAGAGATGTCTGTCAAAATAGGCACGGGCCCTTGACAGTGTTTCACACATAAGAGAATCATTCGTCAAACATGTCATAGCAGCAAAAAAGGCTGAGAACCGATTGTGACTTTGAGGCTGTACATAGCAGTTGTGTCGAATTGAATTATCAGCCAGCCAGAGGGCAGAGTGACCCAGTCCGACTCGTTACTATATTAAATGTCTGAAACTAGGAATCTTAAAAAAGAGATAACAGTACAGAATAGGTTTTGTTGTGTGAATGGCAAAGTTGTTTGTTGGAAAAGAATACCCAAAAATTAAAAAGTAAGAGATGGGCTTCAGCTACTTGAAGGAGCTGAATCTTCTATGGTAAAACATCCCTTAATCATCTTTAACCCACCCAGCCCGGCCACCCTAATTCATAATAGCATTTGCAATTTTTTATTAAAGATTCTTTTTTTTGGGGGGGGGAGACAGAGTTTCACTATATTGCTCTCAGTAGAGTGCTGTGACATCCCAGCTCACAGCAACCTCAAACTGTTGGACTTAAGAGATTCTCTTGCCTCAGCCTCCCAAGTAGCTGGGATGACAGGTGCCTGCCACGGCTCAGCTATTTATTAATAATTCTTGGGGAACACGGATGCTTATCTGTACTTCACTTATTAATCAGGCTCCCTTCCTTGCTGATATTTACACACAGCTCCTCCATACACGGATCACTTACAAAATCAGGATGTAAATCAAACTCATTTTTTTTTTCAATATCCCATTATGCAGTGAAATATTTGGCTATTGGAAAATCTATGTCAATATTCTTTTTATACATGGTAAGCAATTATTTAAACATCTTTCTCAGTATTTAAAACATACTTTATAATATATATGTATATGTTATACTTTAAGTATATTTTCATTTCTAAAACCTAAGCTTAAAGACTTACCTTGGTTTTTTTTAAAGACTTAGAAAAGGGTTACATCAGTGAAAATAGCAGACTAAGAACCTCCAGAACTTCTCTCCTCCATAAAAGCAGTGAGCACACTGGCAAAATTGTCAGAGTCCACTTCTTCAGAACTCTGGAAATTAATCCAAGGCTTGACAAAATCAGGGAGAAATAGTTGCATCTTGGCAAGAACAACTATTAACAACAATTAGTGCCTATGGCCTTCTAATTGCCCATCCTCTTCTATCTCTAGCTATAGGGTAGCTATGAAAACCACTCATAGTCATGGTCAAAACTAACAGTCTGGTAGGTACTGGAGGTAGCAGAAAGGGGCTGATCTACCTCCCTCTTTCCTTCCTTTCTCCTTCCTCCCTCCCTCCCTCCCTCTCTTACCTGTTGCCCAGGCCACAGTGCAGTGAAGTAGTCATAGGTCACTGTCACCTTGAATTCCTGGGCTCAAGTGATCCTCCCACCTTATTCTCCCAAGTTGCTGAGACTGCATGCATACACTACCATACCTGGCTAATTTTTAAATTTTCTGTAGAGCTGGGGGGTCTTGTTACACTGCCTAGGCTGGTTTTGAACTCCTGGCCTCAAGCCATCCTCCAACCTTGGCCTCCCAAATTCCTGTGATTATAGGCATCAGCCACCACACCCAGTCCTCCTATTTTTTGAGATGGGGTCTCACTGTATTGCCCAGGTCAACCTCAAACCTCCCATCCTCAAGCTATCTTCACACCTCTGCCCCCTGAGTAGCTGAGATTATAGACCCAGGTTACTGCACCTGGCAGTTAGGGCTTTTTTATTTAAGTCATTTCCTTTAGGCACTGTCAGCATGCTGGTACTGGAGCATGAAGCTGTAACTGCATGGACTATGGACGCTCAGTACGTAAGTCGCACTATTGCAAATGCGTGTATTATCCAGGCACTTACCCGCGTGGGCACTGCTGCCGTTCCCGTACCTGCGACCCTTTCTTTATTGTTCCTTTTGTACTTGTTTTTTTATATTTTGTTTGGCCACTCAAAGGAAATCTGCTGGGCCATGATTTCCTTCAAATCCATTGCAAGATGTATATTTGTTTTTTTAATTTTAAGATTATAATTTACTCATGGAAAGACTATGTTTAACTCTGTAAAAAATTACTAACCTGTCTTCCAAAGTGGCTGTACCATTTTGCGTTTCCACCAAGCATGAATGAGGGCTCCTGTGGCTCCTCCCGGCATTTGCTGTTGTCGGGTTTTCTTTTTATTTGGGATTTCAGCCCTTCTCATAGGGATGCAGTGGTATCTCCTTTGTTTCAATTTGCGATTCCTCAGTGACAAATAATATTGAGTATCTGTTTTTTATCAAGTCATGTACACATAGATCATGAATACATTTATGCATAGGTGGGGTACAAAGTGTTTATTTTAATACAATTTGATGTGCTCACATCAAACTAATTTAAATAGCTTTCGCCTCATTTACTTGATAATAGTGTTAAGACATTTATGTTCTACACTTGATAGATTTGACTTGCAATCTGCTCCATAGGTGTGGTCCCGCCATTTACCCTCCGTCTCTCAAACCTCTCCCCTCCCTCCCTTCCCACTGCACTTCACTCTTTCATCCCGGGCTATAATTGTGTTCTCTCTTTCCTAAGAAAGTGTGAGTAAATATAAGTTGGTTTCATAGAAGGACTGAGTACATTGGATACTTTTTCCTCCATTCTTGAGATACTTTACTCAGGAGAATATGTGTCTAGGTCCCTCCATGTAAACATAAAAGAAGGAAAGTCTCCATCTTTTTTAAGGCTGCATAGTATTCCATGGTATCCATATACCATAATTTATTAATCCATTCATGGGTTGATGGGCACTTGGGCTTCTTCCATGACTTGGCTATTACAAATTGAGCTGCAATGAATAATCAGGTGCAAATGAGTATCTTTTGATATGTTTATTTGCCATACAGTACATTCTCTGGTTTTTTTGGATCTTTTGCCCATTTTTAAATTGCTTTGTTTTCTTACTCTTGGGTTTAAAAGTTGGAACAGGTTTTTGTTTTGTTTTGTTTTGAGACAGAGTTTCACTCTGTGCCCTGGGTAGAGTGTTGTGATGTCACAGCTCACAGCAACCTCAAACTCTTAGGCTCAAGTGATCCTCTTGCCTCAGCCTCCCAAGTAGCTGGCGCCCACCACAATGCCTGGCTAGTTTTTCTATTTATAGTAGAGATGGTATCTCACTTTTTCAGGCTGGTCTCGAACTCCTGAGCTCAGGTAATCTTCCTGACTCGGCCTCTCAGAGTGCTAGGATTACAGGCATGGGCCAACATGCCCAGCTGGTTTTTCTGTTTTTAGTAGAGACAGAGTCTCTCTTTGCTCAGACTGGTTTCAGATTCCTGAGCTCAAACAATTCATGCATCTCGGCCTCCCAAGTGTGAGGATTACAGGTGTGAGCCACCGCGCTGGCCAATTGGACCAGTATTGTGAAATTCAGTATCCAAGCATTTGTCCCCCATTCCTCAGCACTGTGGAGACCGTCCTCCTGCTTCTCTCCCGCTGCCCCTTCCTGGCTTTTCTTCCTCCACCATTCCCTTCGAGGGGTGACCTCTTTTTAGGCCTCATTGATGGCTCACTTTATCAGCTACATCAGCATCCTCCCTGTGGCCACAGTTTCATCTGTCACTTCCATGTCATCATCTCCAGATCTGCATCTCTTACCAGGACCATGGGCCTCTACCTCTTAACCGAATGCTTGATTTATCCCTCTCAACATCCTTTGGTGACCCCAAAATTCAATTTTTCCACAATAAAACTATTCTACTTTCTCTTTCACCCTCTCTCACTCCCATACTCCAGTGTCTACTTTTTTTCCATTAATGGTATCACCTCTAGCAGCCAAGTTCTGCCAATTCTTCCTTAAAAATGTAGCTCAGATTCCTCCTTTCCTTTTCCATTGCATGGAAAAGTCTTATGTAAGTCTTCCTGGAGGTTCTCCCTTTCCAAATTGTCCTATACGTGCAATTCTTTTTCTAAGTATCACTCCACTGTTTAAAATCTCCAATCGCCTACCTACTGATATAAAATGACATTAGCCTCCATAAACCCAGCACTCACTGTCCAGCCGTCCTGCCCCATCAGGTCATGGTCACCGCACATCCCTTGGAACACCTTCAGAAGGCTGATTTGTCCCAAGATACCTGTGTGAGGTCAAGGGTGAGGCAGTGGCTATGGTGTGCCCTGTGGAAACTGGAGTACACAGGCTCCGTTGCTGGACAAAGGAGTCCATCTTGGCTGTCCCCCCAGCCAATCAGTGGAGAAGCAGATGAGAATTCAACGGTTTCATTTTTGTTTCCAGAAAAGCCAGTAATTCTGGAGAGCAGCAAGGGTATCTCCCCAAAGAAGGGCTCCACCCTCCTCTTTCCCTCTGTTACTTCTATTCTCACAGTAAAGTCACCCTCAGCGATGTTATGTGTCAAACAGACTCTTCCTCATCAGTTACAGAGTTACAGAATTTCTTCATATCTTCAGTGGTTATATCTTCAAAGCATTTTTATTCTAGACTAAATTTATAGTTAGTCAACACTTGACTGGGTGCACAGAGTGTCCTGGGTCCTTGACCGGTACCCTGACCAGCATTGTCCTGCGTGAAATGGCCGTGCAGGTTAACAGTGGCTGGTGATAGCTCCATACCCATCACACTCATAGCCATCTTTTAAACATTTTATTTTAGTCTTTTTTTTTTTTTGGTCATGGTAAAAAACAAATGAGATTTTATTAAACATTTTTTTGAGGAAATACATATGTATACTTATTTTTTAACTTCATTTTACACATTTTTTCTTTTTTTATTAAATCATCGCTGTGTACATTAATACAGTCACGGGGTACAGTGTGCTGGCTTTATATACAATTTGAAATATTTTCATCAAACTGGTTAACATAGCCTTCATGGCATTTTCTTAGTTATTGTGTTAAGACAGTTATATTCTACATTTAGAAAGATTCACATGGCCCCTTGTAAGTTAAACCATAGGCGTGATCCCATCATTATTAAACATTTTATTTCAAAGTAATTTCAGGCTCATAAGGCAGTTCTTTTCACTCAGATTCTACCAGTGCTAACAGACTTAACAAACCACCTTCCTTGTTTCATCATTCTCTCCCTTTCTCTTAAGGTTTGGACATCGTGCTCCTCGAATCAGGGTTATATAGAAAACACCCACCTTCCCACTGCCTGCTGCTGGCTGTGATTCATTTTTTCAGGGGTAGGCACCCAACCCAGGGCTTTTAGCATGAAGACTGGAGAAGAGTTGGGCCTCTTTTGTGTAAGAAAGCCATCGGGGTCAAACACAGGAGCTGCTGCTGGCCTGTCCCTGCTGTGTGCAGGAAGCCAATGGGAGAAAGAAGGCCGTGGGCACTCCAGGGAGGACAGTTACTACAAGTAGGAGGACATTTAGGGCAGAAATTCCCTTGTGTGTTACTGCAGTGGGATTCAGAACTAATTTCATGAGACTGGGAGTTAAAAGATAACCACAGGTGTTTGGACACCATGCCATAGGCCACATGCCTCAAGGACACATTTTTAGGTGTTATAGGAACTCTAGCAGTGATATTCAGAGTCAGAGAGGAGAAAGGCCTGGTGGCCAACACAGGGACTAAGAGGACATTATTGCAGCTAGGCGGAGAGTCAATCTGCTAACACACTGAACGTGTTGTCTTCAAAATGTCTCTCGAGTTTATCGCTTATTCTCCACTGCTGTAATCAAAGCGTCATCTTAGCACCCATCATGTGTGTGTGTGTGTGTGTGTGTGTGTGTGTGTTTTACCTGTTTGTTTAAAGATCTGCTTCCTTCTGCTGGGTGACAACCTTCACAAGGACCATTCACCTTTGTATAAACTAAAGGACCTGGTACGGACAAATAGAACATCATGTTAATGTATTAATCTCAGAGTCAGCTGGATTTTTGAATCCCATCTGTACCCAGTTTTTAATAGCTATGAAATCTTAGCCAAGATGTTTAGAGGGGTGGGGAAACTGCAGCTTTCCGAATTCAAGCTTGTTATTTTTTAAGCACCAAAGGAGGCAAGAAAGCGTCATCTTTCTCTGCTGCACCCCCTTTAATAAAAGGATTTGTTCTATAAAATTTGGATACTGTCAAAAAGCTGCACTTAAGGACCTAGAAGGCCACAGATTCCTCACCTTGTTACCCTTCATCGGGCTGCTGTGAAGGGTAGATTAGATTATACGATTAAAACCTAAGTGGCCAGAACATAACAAGATTTAGTAAATGTTGTGTATCAGTCTTACAGTTAGTACAGTGTTGGCTCGTGGTGGGCATTCAACAGATGGTCATTATTGTCTTTATCATTGATAATAATAGCGTTTTTTTTTTTATTTGAGTGATATCCTATTAGAAATAAGGGATCTGGAGATGGTATTCTGCCCCATGTAGGTAAGAGGGGTCTTGGCATAACACTGGGTAAAAGCAGTTAGATCTTTGGACACAGGTGTCACGGTTGACAAGATTTGGCAATGGCATTTTAATTCCTTCAGTAGCAGTTCCACTCACAGTGCTGTCACTGGCCCCTTGCATCAGGAAAGCATCAAGAAAAACCTTCCAAACACCTCCAATCCCATCAGCAGAGTCCTCTGGAAACTTGAGTAATCCGGCACGACACGAGTAGGTGATTTGAGGTAGAAAATCAATAAAATACATAGAGAGGAGAAATTGACACATTAAAAACATAGATAAAATCAATTTTGTTTTCCTTCCTTCTCCACTTTCAATGCTATATTAAGGGGGAATTAGTAGCTGGGAACTGGTGTGTAGGAACAGGACGAGCAAACCATCAGACTTTAGAGCTGTTCCCTCGCAGGTGGTGGTCTCCCATTTACGGAGGCCTCTAGCCCTGGCTTGCTGCTGTCCTTTCTGTCTCCACTGCAGTCATCATTCTTGATTCCAAGTGCATGTACCTCACCTGTCCAAAGCCGTGGCCATTCAGGTCTCTGACCCCCAACCCCATCTCAGCTGTCACTCGATGGTCAAACCCTAATCACCTAAAGAACTATCTCAAACCATCTTCCTTTAAGCATCACACTCCTGGACTACCATGTCCGAGCCTTCCAATGCATTTTTAGAAGCCTTTGCCTTTCTCTACAAGTTTCTCTTGCAATACTTCCTATTGCTCCTTGCAGCATCAATCTCACTCTCTTGAGTGGATCATTTCCATCAGAATAAAGATATGCCTTACTGTGTGAGTCATTACAGAAGTTTTGAGATACACAAAAATGAAGAAATGGGAAATCCACACGAATGGAAACAAATGAAGCCCTCTCAGGAACACTGACAAGCTGAGCAAGGAAAAACTTGCACAGGTGAGTCAGAAAGGACACTGCTGATAGGATTTCTTGGAAGTGAAATAATGGACCATAAGACAGTCTGTCTCATGACTTTTGGAGGCTCCACATGCCTCTCCACCCTATTTCTCTGCTTCCCTTCAGGGAAAAAGTCCCTAAAAGAATTGTGTATTTCCACTTCCTCAATTCCCATTCTTTCTTTAACCCATTTCAATTAGGCTTTGGTCTTTATCCATCCGAACCGTTCCTAATGCAGTCTTTATGACGGGCAATATTACCATCTCCAAAAGTGCCTTCTACATCCTTGACTTACCCAACTTCTCAATAACATTTGACATAATTGTTTACACTTTATTGATGTATAATTTACAGACAATAAAATGCAGTTTGATTAATTTTCACAAGTGTATACATCTCCATAATGACCCTCACCACAATCAATATATAGAAAATTTCCCCTATCCCCAAAGTCATCCTGGGCCCCTTCCAATCAATTTCCCAAATCACCCTAGAGAACCACTGGTATCTTTTCTATTACTAGATTTTAGGCTTTTCTTTAGAGTTTCATTTTAATAGAATCATATTTTATAAACCCTTTTACTTGCCTTTTTACTCAATGTTTTTGAGATTTAGTCTTTTTACTCAACATAATGTTTTTGAGATTTATTCATGTTTGGGGGTATATCAGTAGTTCATTCCTTTTAATTGGTGAGTAGTATGGATATTGTAGGGGTAGACCACAATTTACACAATTTTGACCACAATTTGTTTATTCATTTATCTGTTGATAGATATTTGGGATGTCCATTTTGGAATCCTGTAAATAAAGCTGTTTTAGACATAATCAGTCTTTTTGTACTTTAAACATTTCAAGATCAGTTTTAGTGTGAAAATATATGCATGGACACTTGGATAAATTCTCAGGATTTAAATTGCTGTATCATAAAGTCAGCATATGTTTAAATTTATAGGAGCTACCAAGCTGTTTCCAGAGTGATTATACCATTTTACATTCTCACTAGCTATGATGAGAGTTCTAGCTGCTTCACAACTTCACCAACACTTGGCATTACCAGTCTTTTTCTTTTAGTTATTCTAATGGACAAAAAGTGGTATCTCATTGTGGTTATAATTTGCACATCCCTAATGACTAATGATGTTGAATATCTTTTCGTGTGTTCATTGGCCCTTTGTGTACCTCCTTTTGTGAAGTGTTGTTCAAATCTTTTGTTATTTTTTATGAGTTGCTTATTTTCTTATTGAGATGCAAGAGATCTCTCTCCATTTTAGATAAATTCTTTGTCAGATACATGTAAGTTTTTTCTTCCTGCTTTATGATTTCCCTTTTCATTTTCTTCATAGTGTTCTTCAAGAAACAGAAGATTTTAATTTGATAAAGATCATTGTATTTATTTTTTTCTCTCACAGTTCATAATTTTGTGTCCTAAGAATTCTTTGCCTACTCCAAAATCTCAAGGACTTTATTCTGTTTTTTCTTCTGGAAGTGTTGTAGTTTATACACTTACATTTTAGTCTATGATATAATTTGAATTCAATTTTGTGTATGGTGTGAGGTAGGGATGGAAGTTCTTCTTTTCCAAATGGGCATCTAGTTGTTCCAATACTGTTTGTTAAAAAGACTAGCTCTGTTCTTCACTTAAGTACCTTGACTGCTGTGTTCAAAATCAACTGATCACATATGGGCCTGAGTCTAAATCTGGACTGCATTCTGATTCATTGATCTATGAATTTTGGCATTTTTGTTTCTTACTTGTTTTCTGTGATGTGATATTCCATTGGTTTTCCTCTTTAATGTTTCTCAGTCTCTTTCTTTTTAATATCCTTTTAATAATTGAAATACCCAGGACTTAATTCTAGTCCTTTTTTCTGTTTTTCTATCTATACACTCTCCCTCCACCAAAGATGAATAGGTGTTAATTAGAAAAACAGAGTGGAATCAGAAGAGGGAAATGGAAAGGATGGAGAGAGGGGAGCAGTAAAATGTCTTAGAATGACCATCATGTGCAGAATCCAGTAGGTTAAGAAAACATTATGCGTGGAAATTAATTGAATACAGAATGCAAAGGAGGAAAAAGGCAAGAGATAATGCAGGGGAAAGTTTAAGAATAGTCTTGGCCATGCCAAGTTTGCACTTAAACTTGAGAGCAATGGGAAAAAGGTCAAAATCAGATATGTGTGAAAAAGATTCAATGGTTGCATGTAATAAATAACTATGCAGTCAGCTGGTGAAAAACCAAGTTTCTTAATTAACAAAACTATTTGGGACTTAGAAATCACAATACTCATGTCTGGTTTTAACTAGTGTAGCCTGCTGGTGCTCTTCCTTACAAAATCAGGGTTTTTAAATAATTTGTTTATACTTCCCAGGTTTTTGATATTATGGTAGAAATGAATGAGGGTGTATTTTTGAAATGATCTGATCAGTTAGTACAAACATCCTAGTTATAGACATACAAATTACTGTTATTATTTTTTCACCTCACACTACAGTCTTGTGCCAGCTTTTGAATTTCATATATAAATTTGCTTACAAACTGGTGAGCCAAATGGATAAAGCAAAGGCAGTGAGCCAGGCAAATTTGCATCTGGATTCTCTGTAGGACTCAGGGAGAGTGTTGCCTTGCAGAGGCAAATTAGCAGAGGCAAATTTATTTGTGTAGTACAGATGGTTGCCTCAAGAACCATTTATAATGCAGATTGCTATTCTAGTGTGCCATTCCCATTAGCTTAGAACCAGATTTGTTTTTGCCCAAGTTACAAATGGATAAAAGATCTGTTCATTTCAGACTTTTGATAATACATCTATGTGTATCTTAAACAATATCTTAAAATATAACTGCATCAACAACCCAGGAGGTAAACAAGGATATGTGAATGAGTGTAACCCAAGTGTCTGCCTCCCTCTCTCAGACAGCACAGTCCCCTGGCATTTTTTGGAGCTGGTGTCACCTTGGCCTCTGAGTCAGTGCTTGCAACAGCTGTTGCTTGATCCTCTCTTCTGTTTTCTGCTCAATCTATATCTGCTTGTTTTTTAGAACTCCAAACTCTCTTGTTATAAAGCTATTATAGTCAAGAGAGGCCCAGTGGGGTTGTGTTCAGATGGATCCAGTCTGATGGAGAGCACAGAAAGTTTCTTAGAGGAGGTTCCTCTTGAGCCAAGATTGGGCGAAGTCAAGGGAATTATCAAGGCAAGTGAAAATGCACGCAGTAAGGGACGGCATGGTGTACTCGCTAGTTCAGGCAAAAGGAGGAATCTGGAGCCAAGAGGCAGTATATGAATGGCCAGCAAAAAGCGTGATTGGACACACACACAAGTTGTTTGGGTAGCTGGACTTGAGAGATGAAATAGGGGTATGCAGGAGATGAACCTGGAGATGTGACTAGATCCTCAAGGGACCAGATTATGTAGCGAGCTGGATTTTATGTAACAGGCACTGTTTGCAGAATTGAGTGTGGTCGACAACTATTTCCCTTTACTTTATACTTCTATTACTTTTGGCTGCCTGATTTGAACCTGTGTCTGTCCTTCCATCCCTTCTCTTCTGCTTGGTCTTTCTGCCACTGATGATCTGCAGTTTAGTTCGGCCTCACCTAGTTAGCAGTGAGAAGTTCTTGAGAGCACTATTAAATGTTTTCTATACTTGCCTCATATTCTTCTACCTTCACCTCTTAACAACGGCCTGATTTGTTCTATATTTCTATTTTTTTTTCCTTTTTTTAAAGACAGAGTCTTACTCAGTTGCCCAGGCTAGAGTGCTGTGCTATCAGCCTAGCTCACAGTAACCTCAAACTCCTAGGTTCTCGAGCCTTCTGCCTCATCCTCCCAAGTAGCTGAAACTACAGGTGCCCACCACCACGCCCACCTATAGTCAAGATTGGGTCTCACTCTTGCTCAGGCTGGTCTTGAACTCCTGAGCTCAAGTGATCCTTCTGGCTTGGCCCCAAGAGTGCTGGGATTACAGAGATGAGTCACTGTACCCAGCCTGTTTGGTATTTCTAAAACTAAATATGAGAGAGAATTAGATCATTTAGATAATTCCTCTCTGCCTAAAGTGACCAGATGTCCCGCTTTTGGCGGGGACAGTCCCAATTTTTAACAATTTGTCCCGCATCCTGTCACGTTTTTAAAAAGTCCCGATTTTTGGAAAGAATGCATGACAAGCTAGGGAACAGCGGGAGAATGGGAAAGGAATATATGGTTTTCGGCTACCTAAAAGGTTAATGTAACTCCATTTGGGAATGAAGAGGTTAATGTAACTTCATTTGGAAATGAAAAGGCTAATGTAAACTCCCTACTCCCCTCCTGGGCAAGGTATCAGAAGGAGACTGGCTCCCTCCCTTGCTTCTAGGCAAGTACAGTTAGCTCAGAAGGAGCCAAACTGTCTGGAACAAACAAGTAGCTCCTCCACCCCCCAGAGTAAGGTGACCAGATGTCCCGCTTTTTAACAATTTATCCTGCAGCATTTTAAAAAAGCCCCAATTCTTGGAAAGATGGCACGACAAGCTAGGGAACACGGGAGAACAGGAAGGGAATATATGGTTTTCGGCTGCCATGTGGCCATTTCACCAGGATATGCGTTTTATATTATTTTTGTTAATTTTAAAATGTTAAACTTTAATAATAACCAATAATTGTTGAGAACTGATTATCGAGAACGGCTTATAAAAGTTTGCATTGTTGTCAGGCTCCGTCCCCCACTCATG
>CAUYTI010037134.1:0-34336 GCA_963575145.1 Galago senegalensis | reverse complement strand
GCACCAAAATATTGATTATTTTCCTGGAAATCTTGAAAACTGTTTTCAAATTATTGTATCAAAACAAAAATCAAGGCTACATATTTTTCACTGTTCACAGGACTGTGTTTAGTCAATTTGCCAAAATGCATAAAATTATTTGCTTTAATTTGAGCGTGCCATCATTTCAGTTTCATTTGGAATGCTCTTATGGTTTGAAAACATTGTATTGATGAGTTGCTTTTCACCTTGAGAGGCATATTTAACTCATTTAAATGAGTGATTAAATCCAATAAAAATGCAAATCTGTAAGCCAATTTTCACCATCAAGTTCTGGTACAAATTTTTTTTTTGATACCATGAGTGACTTAATAAGTTGCAAATCATAAGACCTTTTCAACATTTTGCCTCACCTTAGCCATCATACTTCTGAAAAGCAATGATATCACCATAGTCAGCGCTAATACTTTTAAGAAATTCCTGGAATTATTGGTGATTAAATCCCTCAACCTTTACAAGATTCACAGTCTTGATGACAATGTGCATGACATTACCCATTTTTAAAGTTTTTGTGCATAAGTTTTCTTGATGTACTATGCAATGATACTTCACCAAACATGAGTTTGGGGCAGCAATTGCATCATCTTCTATTAATTTGACAAGTCACTCTCTTTTACCCGCCATGACCAGGGCAACATCAGTAACTGAACTAGATATGTTGACAATGGACAAAGAAAATAGCTTTAATGTGTTTTTTATTTATTTTGTATAAATCTCTTGATTTAGTTATGTCTTTTAATGGCACTAAAGAAGCCATCTCTTCAGACTCATCATCACTACCTATAATAAAAACAGCAAGTGGAGCATTTTTGTAATATCAGATTATCCATCACCAAAGCATAAAATTTTAGATTAGCAGCTTTGCTCTCCAAACTTCTTTTGATAGATTTTTCCAGTCTCTACAATTTGCCTGGCTATAGTCTGGTGAGACAAATTGATTTTAGAAATATCCTCCTTTTTCAGGGCAAATTATATTTGCTATGCTTTTTATACATTACTTCATAAAGCCAACATCAATAAATGGTTTTGATTTTTTTGCTATTAATTAAACAGAGTGCCTTACTATTTGCTCTAACGAAAATGTAGTCATCTATCCATTTTTTCCTGACCAATCTTCTTTCATCTATAATTTTTCTTTTTTGAGGCTCTGTTTTCTTTTGAGACATTGTAGAAGCCATGCTGGAATTTAAAAAATAATAGTAAATAGGGGAAAAGAAATTTAAGAAAATTAATTGTCAGGAAAATAAAAGCAAGGTTTGGGCCCTTCCATATCTTGGTAGCTCATACAGAAAGAGGCAGATGGCTAATTGTAAAGTGCAGTGGGCAATGTGTGAAGAGATGCTAAAGTGTGGAAGCACCTTAATAATCAAATAAGAATGCTTACCTGACTTCTAAATAACATTAAACACCTAACATTGCAATGGCAGGTTGAAATATTATTAATAATCACTGCCTTTCCAAGTTACCATGAGCACATGTAACGTTTGATGGTGTTGATTCAACTGTCTGCACTTGAAAGATAACATACTGGAAGCCATAAAATTGAAGCCATGCATGCGTACAAATAGCAAGAATGTGTGTATGTTTATTTTATGAGACATTACCACACGACAGCTGTCATCTACAAAGTTCATGCTCAAGAATCAAACAGTTGAGTTCCACCAAAAAGAAAATCACAAAAAATCTCATGTTTTATGCAAGTTTAAAATTTTCTGTTGGGCCACATTCATAGCCCTCCTTGACCACATGTGGCCTATAGGCCTCAGGTTGGACACTCTTGGCATATGTTATATCTGAATAATAATAATAATAATAGCAATCCTTGAAGAAATGGATAGTTCCAGGTCTTAGAAATGAAAGTAGAAGTTAAGCAGTTACTTTGTTGTGCCAGAAATCAAGGCAGCACTGAAAGACAAGGAGGTCATGCCACAATAGCATGGGAGCCCCCTCGAGGGGTTCACAGCAGTCACATTTGGGACACCTCAAAAATCAAAACTCCAGATTGCCTTAATGGATAACGGCATGTTGAATCAATAGAAACCCATGACTTCACAAGTTTTTCTCAGAGAGAAAAAGAAGATACTACTCTTTACCTCTGAGGGCTCTTCCCCAACACCCACCATTGTCCGCCACTCTCCATCCTGTCACCCAGCTTCAGTGTCCTTCACAGTACTTGCCTCTGGCTGATATTATGCTACATGTCTACTTCTGTAAGGTGTCCTAATTTGCCTTAATTGTATCTCTCTCCAAACATGGTAGGTGTCATGGTAGGGACTTTGTCCAGTTCTCTGATGCATCCATCACATGATAAGCACTTGATAAATACTTGCTGAATGAATAACAGCAGAAAAGAAAAAGAACCCAAAGCTGCACCACCATACCCACAAGACATTTATCTAAAAGTTGACCTATGCATAATTTGCAATTTACATCCTATCCTAGATTATTTTCTCTTATTTGTGCTCTGTTTTCCTTTAGTCTTCTCTGGTCAATGAGTCTATCAGTTCCTGGAGGGTAGATTTGGTGTCTTAAATTATCCTGCATCCTGCCCTGCATCTGGCAAAGTAGTTAGAAACAAGGGGTGCTTTTGCATCTGGGGGAACATGTGGTAACGCTTGAAAATCTCTTTTGTTGTCCCAACCAGAGGTGGAGGTTGCTGCTCCTGGTCCTAGTTAGTTGAGGCCAAGAATGGTGAAAAACACCTACTATGAACAGGACAGTCTCCCACAGCAAAGTAGTATCCAGCCCACAATGTAAACAGTACTGAGGCTGAGAAACCCTGATCCCACACCAACACAAAACTTAATATGCACACACAAATAGCTGATAATTGACTCCTAATAGAGTCTATTTAATATCTTTAACTTAAAATTTTTCCTTTTATTTTTCTAAATAAGCAGCAACATCTTAAAGGATCATGAGTCTGAGGTTCTGGACAGAATAGAGTTTTTCAGTTTATGACATTAGAGTCCTAAAACTGTATGTTTCATTTGGAATATCAGAGAAACTGAAACACCCCCTGTTATGATTTTGTATGATTTTATTTTACATAAGTTCAAACAGTTTATTCCTTCTTTGAATGTACCAAGATTTTTGCCAGCTCCAACAAACACTACCATCTTAGTTTCTCCTCTGGGGTCCTACAACCTAATTCAGAGGAATGAAATGATCACGCCCAGCAGATCATCTACAGGCTTCTTGTTTCCCCCAGATCTGGGACAGCTCAAGGATTAATTGTGCTTCTAAAATTCTGGATTAATTTTTATTTTAAAACATTAACAGCAACTCTCTATTTTATCTGAATGGCATAAAAATAATAGTGATTGGCCAAAGGAGGCAGAAGTACTATTCACTGGTTTTCTAATCTGCTTGTTATAAAATCTTATCTATTATAATTTCTCTCATAATGAGGAAAAGAGCAAGTCGTCTGTAATTTTCTATAATTTTCACTCCTCTACTCTGTACCCCCAACCTTTGACTGTTGGACAGCTGTAAAGGAAAGTTTTTAAAAATATATAACCTGAACCACTTTGTGAAAATTTAGCTGTGAAACAAAACAAAACAAACAAACAAACAAAAGCTGAAAACCCTGTGGCTATTCTCATGTTTATCGTTCTTGCTTTACTAGCAGATAGCCTCTGTAGCTGAGGTTTTCCCCTTTTATTTAGAGTCTGTCAGAGTTTATACCTTCTCCTCCGGGAGAGGATCCTGACCTGAATTAATGTAGTGTGAAATGAGAGAGGAGAAACAGATTAGAATGCATTTGGAACTATTCATTCTAGTTGCCCACAGGAATTTTGTATTAGGAAAGGATGAAGATATATTCAGAACATTCCAAGCTAATAACCCCAGTGATACCCAAGGAGTACTGAAGATCAACTACTAAAAGCATTATAGGAAGCAGCATTTCCAAAATGACTCTAAGAACATTCCTGTTTATAAACTAGGATACCAATCAAGAAAAATGTTACACAGAGTGTCTTAACCTGGGTTGCTCAGAAAGCAGAATTTAAGCCAAGGCTTCTGTTTTATAACAGTGTAAGATCCAAGGCTGCAGAGCGAGGGGTAGGGAGAGAGGTGGAAGGAAGGGTGCCACGTGGGAAGAAGTAACCCTGAGCTGATCACTACTAAGTGCTGCAGATGGATTCCTCGGCCATGTGGGACCTTTTCCTGAAAAGCCAATAAGCCTGTGAGAACAGTCAGTGTGGAAAAGGAAGGGGAAAAACACATCCAGCATCTTGCCCCTCCCTCAGGCTAAGGTTTTTGCTTATGGAACTTTGTCTTCCCTGACACTCCCGATGGGGTCCTGCAGCACATGTGGACTCAAATCAACTGGGAACCAGGCATGAGCAATTACTATGATTCTCAGGTTACTTGTTTTTGCCCCTTCTCTTCACGTGCTTTACCTCTCCCTACCACACATAGTACTGTAGCCAAATTTTAACTAGAAAATGTTCAAGCTGTCAAATGTCTGAAAAATCATCTACTCTGAACTTCCACTGTCCAGATGAGATCTGCAGAATCTGGAACTGTTGGTCAAGTAATTAAACAGAATTTAGAAATATTTTTCTGATTTTAAAAATATGCTATAATTCAATAGCCATGATGCTGAAAAAAATGAGGAAAATTTTTTATATTCTTCTGTATATTCTTATTTTCTTTCTTTCTTTCTTTCTTTTTTTTATTTTGAGACAGAGTCTCACTTTATTGCCTTTGGTAGAGTGCCATGGCATCTCAGCTCACAGCAACCTCAAACTCTTGGGCTCAAGAAATTCTCTTGCCGCAGCCTCCCAAGTAGCTGGGACTACAGGTGCCCACCACAACGCCAGGCTATTTTTAAAATGTGGTCTCCTTGCTCAGGCTGGTCTCAAACCTGTGAGGTCAGGCAATCCACCTGCCTTGACCTCCCAGAGTGCTGGGATTATAGGCACCACACCTAACTATGTATATTCCTATTTTCAAAAATACTATTATTAATGACTATAAAGGGCTGGCATTTTTTAATGCTTGCCATGGCTGAGGAACTCTCCTAGTGTTTTATGTGTATTCATTTAATTTTCATGACAATTCAGTTAGATAAGGACACTTATAGGGAGGACAATGAGAGAATGCATGACATATAACACACCCAAAGCCACACATATGGTGTGGGGAACAGCCAGAATGGGAACTCAAGTCCATGTGATTTTTTAAAAATGCAAAGAAGAGAAGAATGAGTATAAAATTATTTGGGAGGGAAAAATAACCAAATATGTTTAAATATATTACTGTATGCTTGGACATAGATGCATATATTAGTATATAGATATATTGGGATAAATTTATAATTTTCTTCTGAAGTTATACCCAAGAAACTGTGAACTATTTCCAGTGGAAAGTGTTAGGAGAGAGGTTACATTTTTATTTTACAACTTTATGTAATATTTGAATTTATTACCATGTATGTGTGTTTAATTTATGGAAATGATATTATGCCTGTAAGTGTAATGTTAAGTTCCCTTTTTAATAATCATAGTAACCCAGTGGGGAGGTATTATTTTTATTATTATTTCTACTTCCCAGATGAGGAAATGTAGGAACAGAGAGGTTAAATAACCTGTTTGAAGTAATGAGATTTAGCTCATCAGCCCTCAGCTGTTGCATCCATGCCTGCCCCTCCTCTGAGAGAGACAAGAAATAAATATTGCAGGCTTTGTAGACCACACAGTCTCTATGCAACTAGTCAACTCTAGCACCATGTGGCATGTACAGCCATAGATACATAGATAAATAAATATGTGTGGTTGTGTTCCCCAAAAAACCTCTTTATTTTTGAAAATGCACAGCTGGCCAGTTTTGGCCCACTAGCCCTTGATCACCAACCCCTACACTAGAACAGAGACACAGAAGAAACTTTCATCACATACACTAATCAGTATTTGCCACCCACAGAGAATGTATTCTTGAAAAATAAATGTGGTTTGCAAAGCCATGGATGATGAGATGAGGTCTTACAGAGAATAGGGAATTTAGAAAATGTAATTAACAAACTACTAAATATGCAGAGTTTAAAACTCCACTTGAAAAATTACCAGCATCAACTTCCAAAGCAAATAAACCATCCTTCACTGGATAATCCCTATGGCTGATAACATACATAGTTGTTCTAAGTCACCTTCTCTCTCAGTCTAGAAAGCTGAAACTTACTTTCTTAGGATTTCCTTAAAGCTAGAGTGCCAGATGCTACTTAGGTTTTATCCATCAGATGCATTCATCCAAGACGGGAATTCAAAATCCTATTAGGTGTTTGGTGGTAAGAATCCTTGCAAAGGAGATGAGAACCTGGATCTGGATGTGATCACTACAATGGTGGCTCTGTGATTCAAGAGGCTTCCAGATCAAGGTAGATATGGTGCGTTTCAGAAGCTGGTAGCTTCATGGTTCTAGATCTTCTTGACTGTGATAGGGACAGCAACTACCACAGGGCTCAGTTTTTTAGTGTAACTGTCAGTGTTATATTTGATAAATTCAGAGAGCATTTTAAGACTTCCTCTACTCTATAACTGTTTAATTCCCTCTGATAAATCCTTTTCTGTTAAACATCCTAGAGTGGATCCTTCTATTTGCAACTGAATTCCAACTGACTCAGCCCCACTCCTGGATCATCTTCTCTAATGGCCCAGGTAATGTGGCTACAGCATCATTATCCATTAAGGCAAATTTGCCAATAAGCTTTGTGTTATCTAAACTGCACCTTTTCTTAAATTGCTCGAAGCAGGCTTTAGTGCTATGAAGTCGATTTTCTTTTGCAATTGCGTTTTCCATTTTATTTTATAAGTCTAGCAAAATGCTTATGTGACTGCCTGGCCTTGTCAGAAATGAACCTCTGCTTATGAACTCATTCTCAATCTGGTCTTCTACCTATAAATCTTGAGATGGAGCTAAAACTTATTTCTTTCTCTATATCACATCTCAATAGTCCAACATAAAGAATAATTCTGCATTCTTTGGTTAAAAGGAAGAGATGAACAACACAAATCATAAAATGATGGAAAGTCTTCAAACTTCCATCAAAATGTCAAAATGAAAGTTGGTAAAAATGAGCTTGACAAGGGCTTATTACATGGGAACAGTCTTTCTAAAAATTAAAAAAAAAATGAAAATTTTATGAACCAAATCTCTCCATACCACAAGTAGTTAATGTTAGATCCTAGGAAAGAGCAAGGTCTTGTTTCTATTTAGTTTGGCAAGAGGGTTAACCGCTCTGTGGATGAAGCCTCTTGTAAGTAAAGGCAGCAGCCTCGCTTTGCCTCTCCCTAGCAGCAGTAATGAAGGGAGTTGTTTGTGCAGGGTCTGCCAAATAGTACATCACTGTGCAGCTTACCACAGAAAGGTGCCAAGAAATTCCAGTGAGGAGACATGAAATAGGTATTCTGGCAGCTTCAGAATTCTCATCACCTGACACAGGCTAATATGTGAGCAAATTGAATTGAATCTCTCAGATGGGCCTGTGTCTTTAGAAAATCTGGAGCTCCTAAAATAGAATTAAATTATATCAGTCAACACTGGTTTCTTATCTAATTTGTTGGTTTCTAGTGGCAGTGGGTCCACAGATAAATAAAATAGCACTTTTTCCCCAAAGGTATTATAATTAATTGCCAGCAAACAGCCATTAAAAAATAAGGTGAGAGGGTGGCGCCTGTGGCTCAAGGAGTAGGGCTCCAGCCCCATATGCTAGAGGTGGTGGGTTCAAACCTAGCCCCAGCCAAAAACTGCAAAAACAAAAACAATAAAAATAAAAAAAATAAAGTGAGATTTCTAGTTTCAGCTGCAACATGCAAAGAGCTTGGAAGCTGTCACTCCTGTACTTATAATAAAAAGGAAAAAAAATATGAACTAACTAGAAATAGATCACTTTTCTTAGTCCCATTAGAAAGCTGAGGTCACAAGACAAATCTTAACCCCAGAATCTGGAGACAGAAAGAACCACAGACCCCCACCAGGTTTTCAGCTCCCAGAGAGCAGAGGCTACTAGAGCCATAAAGCGATGGAAATACTACAATGATAATTTTGACAAATTGCTATTGGCTTAGTGTAGACTAGAGAAGGGTGAGAAAATCGCGAAGGCTGCAGCATTGAGGGGACCTCACCTTTGTGTGGGTTTCACCTCCAATAACTTACCAGGTTTTCACAGTGAAGAACAAAGAAATCACTTCCTGCTTCTGCCTGTGGGAGGAGAAAAGCAATAGTTTTGAAATATACCCAGGGCATTCTCCAGGAGAAAAGATATCACCAGAGCCTTATCTCATCCAGAAAGAAAAGCTTTTACACAACTCCAGACCCATTGAGCTTTCTCATGGCAGCAAATGGTGGGAGCTGGGAGACACTTGTGAAGGTCACTTCATGGCCATAGGCCCACTTAAAACTAAGATTTGGTCATCAGATTGTATAACAATCTCTCTTTTCCACACCTCACCACCAGTCAACCAGGTTCTATTACAATAATAATGAATTACAGCTTAAAAAAGCTAAAAAGCATAACTCTTAGGAAAAACTAAAGAGAGTGGGGGAGAAAAACAAGGACACCAAAAATTCAAAATCTAAGCTACAGTTACAGCCAACATTAAATCACTCCAGTCTTAGCCAGATTAATATAAAACCCCACACTAAAGTCCTATTTCTTTTAGCTCCTTTTCCTATTTCTTTCAGCTCCTTTAATCTAATACATCAAATTTTGCTTTCAGAAAAAAAATTACATGGCATAGCAACAGTCAAGGAATAAAAGAGCCTAAAGAGACAAGGCATCAGAACCAGACTCAAATAGGAGACACATTTTGGAATTATCAGAGGGGAAACTTAAAATAACTGTGATTAATATGTTAAAGGCTCTAATAGGAGAAATAGACAACCTACCAAAAAAGGGTGGGTGATGTAATCATTTCAATGGAAACTCTAAGAAAGAATCAAAATGAAGTTCTACAAATAAAAATAACCACTAATAGGGGCCAGGCACAATGGCTCATGGCTATAATCCTAGTATTTGGGGAGGCTAAGGCAGGTGGACTGCTTGAGCTCAGAAGTTTGAGACCAACCTGAGCAAGAGCAAGACCTCATCTCTTAAAACAGCTGGGTCTTATGGCAGGTGCCTATAGTCCCAGCTACTTAGGAGGCAGATGCAAGAGAATTACTTGACCCCAATAGTCTCACTTTCCTGTGAGCTGTGATGCCATAACATTCTACTGAGGGCAACAAAGTGAGACTGTCTCTCACAAAAAATAATAATAATAACAATAATAATAATAACCACTAATAGAAAAAATTACAATGCTTTTTT
Organism: Galago senegalensis; assembly: GCA_963575145.1. Lineage (NCBI taxonomy): Eukaryota > Metazoa > Chordata > Mammalia > Primates > Galagidae > Galago > Galago senegalensis. The sequence goes on along the minus strand of CAUYTI010037134.1, from coordinate 24,984 downwards.
AAAATAAAAATAAAATCCTATGCCCTTCAATCAACAAAATGGAACCCTCTTGGCCAAAGAGACCCCAGAGACACCTTAAAAACTGAATTCCTGGCTCAGAATCAAAGCTAGGGTTAAAAAACAACAAGAAAAAAAAAAAAAAACCCTGAGCTCCTGGCCATGACAGGATGGGAGATCAGACTTACCACATTATACCTTGCTCTTCACTAACTACCATTAAACTTTCTTCCTAAGAGTTAATTATAATAGAAACCAGCTCTTTCAAAAGACTTATTGCACTTCTGATTTCAAGTAACCACCTAATGATGCAGTTAGACTCCTCTCCTTTTTTGAGATTTCAACACAGTAACTAAACAGAATTTCTTTTCAATAAGAGGCCACCAACCATGGACTGCTTCTGGCCTGTTCTGTCCAGAGAGACTGCACACAGGTCCGTCTGTTTCTTCTGTTTCACCTTTTTGACATATACAGCCTAATTTTAGTACATTTAAAAGTTAAATCTCCACTGCAAAGTGAACATGAAATGTTTATGACGTGTATATTTGCTTACTAGACAAATTGCTTACATTCTCCCTTGTGAATATTCATAGCTCCTCCTGTTACCTGTTGAGTATGTATACATAACCAATCCTTTCAGCATAAATTCTTGTCCGTGCTTCCTCTTTCCAAGTGTTTGTTTTTTGTCTCTGCCAGAGGCTATGCTTCCCAGCCTGCAGAGTGGCCAGCCTGCAAGCTGCAACACTATAAGAAAAAAAAGCTTCTTTCAAATTTGTAGATCTTGTGATTCTAAAGTTGACAGTTTGATGGGCTCATCAGCAGACTGAACATGGAAGAAGATACAATCAGAGAGCTAGATGATATGTCAACTAAAACTTCCAAAACTAAAAGAAAAAGAGGAAACAGAATGAAAAACAAAAAAAACCCATAGCCCCCTCCACACACACACAAGCATATTCAAGAACTATGAGACAATTTCAAAATTATTAGGGCCAGGTGTGGTCGCTCATGGCTATAATCTCAGCACTTTTGGAGACTGAGGTGCAAGGATCTTTTAAGGCCAGAAATTCAAAACCAGCCTGAGCAATACCAAGACCAAGTCTCTACAAAAAAGAAAAATTAGCTAGGCATGGTGATACATTTAGGAGGCAGAAACAGGAGGATTGCATGAGCCCAGGAGTTTGTGGTCGCAGTGAGCTATGATAATGCCACTGAACTTTAGCCAGGGTGACACAGGAAGACCCTGTCTCAAAAATAAATAATAATAATAATAGAAGGAGAAGGAAAAAAAGAAAACTTTTCCAAACTTAATGACAGACACCAAATCACAGATCCAGGAAGCTCAGAGAACCATAAGCAGGATAAATAATAATAATTTTAAAATCTACACCAAGTTATATCATATTCTGACAAACCGCAGAAAACCAAAACAAAGAAAAAATATTGAAAGAGGTAAGAAGAAAAAGTACCTAACCTGTAGAAGCACAGGATAAAAATTAGAATGGAACTGCTGGTCAAAAATCTTGCAAACAGAAAATTCAAGGGTAAGTCAGAAGGGCAAGATGGTGGCCGAGTAACAGCTTCCTTGCAACTAGGCAGGGTGAGTCTGGGGAGAGAAGACTCCAGGCATCTCTGGATGGTGGGATCTGCCCAGAATCATACCTTTTGGGACACAGGGAGTCAGCAATAAACTTCTGGACCCCATGAGGAGGACAAATGCAGTGGAGAACTGGCAAGTGCTTTCGTGTGTTCGTTCAGTCTAATCCCACCAGCAGCTGCAAGTACAGTAGCAGTGAGATTGCAAACTGGAAAGGCCTTACCTGTGAGCTGTTTTGTTTTTTATGGACTTGGCACTCAGTTGAACTACCTTGGGAGAACTTGGGCAGGAGTACAGAGGACTTTGAGAGTTGTCTAGGGCTCCAGAGAAATCCGCTGAGCCAGAGGGAGCTAATAGTGTTTGGCTGTAGGCTACTTGAAGCCATTTTGGGAGAACTGCCCCGGCAAGCTCTGCCCTCGGGGTTGCAGAGCAAGGATCAGGTGGGAGCGAGTAATCTAGTGAATCAGCAGCCTAAAGGTGGGGACTGAGATGCCTTACAGCCTTGGCCCTCAGGGGCATAGGGTGAGACCAATTTTGGCACAGTGGGTAAGTGGATTGCCACTTCAGGAGTGATGCCAGCAACAAGTGCTTTCCTGGGAAAGCTTCTGCTTGGCCAAGGTTAGCAGTTTAAAGTGCCTTTAAGTGGGCTGAGGAGAGATTTAGGCTCTCAACCCTATGGGGTTTGAGAAATCAGCAGAGGCATCCAGTCTCCATCTGGTATAGTTATATCAGCATTGTGATTAACATCTCATACCCCAGAAGATCACCTGTTGTCCAGACAATATTCAGCAAGATATATATACTGCTTTGTTTTGAGGGATTTTTTTGTTTGTTTGTTATTGTTTTTTTGATTTCAACATTTTCCCTATAGATTTCTCTTTTCTTCTTTTTCTTTCTTTTCTTTCTTCATTTTTCTACTTTAAATATAATTTTCCATTATTGCCTTTTTTAACAATTAGAACTTCATTTTTGCTAGTGTTTCTACCCCTGTTATTTGTTTTTTTTTTTCCCCAATTTTATCCCATAAAGTTTTCTGTTTGCTTGTTTTGGTTTTATTTATAGCATTTTGGTCTTTCCTCGCTACTTGATGGAGGTGGGGTACTGTGTCTGAACAGGCTGGCAAAGACCTGCTGACCTCAAGGGAATCCCCAACCTGGCACCCCCAGAGGTTGGGGATTTTTAAGGTTGGGTCAAAGTACCCTGCTGTACCCGTGTATTGCTCTGGTCTCCCTCTTTATGTGCCCCTCTTCTTTTTGTCAATATTCCCTTTTACCCACCCTCTCTCCTTTCTCTTTTCGTTCTTTTTTTCTTCCTTTTTTCCCTTCTTGCTCTTCAATCTTCTCATCCTTCTGGTCCTGCAAAAGGATTCATCAGAACCCTAGTCCAGAGGCATGGTAACTTAAAAAGCAAGAGTAAGTGAAAGGAAAATTGGGGCAAGAAAACAGATAAAAGAAAACATTCATGAGGAAAAATCAGAAGAAAAATCCTGGCAACGTCAAAACCAGTCCAGAGCAACCCTCCCCCCACACGGGACTGTGAGGTAGCTGCTGCAGAGGATTCCACCTGTAAAGAAATATTAGAAATGAACGAAAGTGAAATTAGAATACTGATGATGAAAACAATGATGGAAATGTGGAAACAATGAAGGAAACTGCTGATAAAGTGGAAAATAACCAAAAGGAAATCCAAAAACAGAATCAAATAAGAGACGGACGATGTGAAGAATATAGAAAGGATATAACAGAGCTGAAGGAACTGAAGCAGTCAATTAGGGAACTTAAAGATGCAATAGAAAATATCAACAACAGATTAGACTGTGCAGAACAAAGAATCTCAGAGGTAAAGGAAAAAGTTCTTGAGATAACAAAGATAGTTAAAGAGGCAGAAAAGAAGAAAGAAAAAGCAGAATATTCACTGACAGAACTATGGGACTTTATGAAGCATTCAAACATATGAGTTATAGGTATCCCACAAGGGGAAGAAGAGTGCCTCAGGGGAATGGAAGCCATATTAGAGAATATTATAAATGAAGATTTCCCAAATATCACCAAAGGTTCTAACACACTTCTTTCAGAGAGATATCAGACCTCAGGTCACCTCAACTCTAACCAAGCTTCTCCAAGACACAATGTGATAAACCTGTCCAAAGTCAAGACAAAAGAAAAGATTCTTGGGGATAAGGGGTGGTGGTGGAGGCAGTGGTGGGTCTGGCGGTGGTTCCAGCTGTGGGTCAGGCAGTAGTCATAGCAGCTTATTAGGTAAGTGGAAGATTGATGATAAGCCTATAAGAATTGATAAGGGTTGGATCAGCTGTAAAAAACTCTTTGGATGATTCTGTCAAAAAGGTATTTCTAGAAAAGTACAAGTATGTGGAGAATTTTGGTCTAATTGATGGCCACCTCATCATCTGTACAACCTCCTGTTTCTTCTTTGCCATCATGACTTTGATATGGGATTACCAAAAAAAAAAAAAAAAAAAAAAAAGAGCCTTCAAGCTGCCAGGAGTAAGCGCCAGTTGACCTACAGGGGCAAATCGATCAAGGTGACTGAAGACTTCTATAATGAACCTTTCCAAGCAAGAAAACAATGGTCATCTACCTTTAATCTACTTAAACAGAACAATTTCCAGCCCAGAATTCTATATCCTGCTAAGCTAAGCTTTAAAATTGATGGAGAAATTAAATAATTTACTGCTATACAAACATTGAGGAAATTCACCACAACAAGACCAGCTCTACAGGAAATACTTTAACCTGTTCTACACACTGACCATCACAATGGATCAACAGCAAAGTAAAAACTCAGAAATTAAAAGGACAGAACCTAACGTCCACAATGATGTGAAAGATAAAACTAAGCAATGGACTCTCACAAAATAAAATGAATAGAACACTACCAACTTGTCAATTATCTCAATAAATGTTAATGGCTTGAATTCCCCACTGAAAAGGCATAGATTCGCTGACTGGCTTAAAAAACACAAGCCATCCATTTGCTGTCTGCAGGAAAAACATCTAGCTTCAAAAGACAAATTAAAACTCTGAGTTAAGGGTTGGAAGACAATTTTTGAGGCAAATGGAATTCAGAAGAAAAGAGGAGTTGCAATCTTATTTTCAGATACATGTGGATTTAAAGCAACTAAAGTCAAAAAAGACAAAGATGGTCACTTTATATTGGTCAAGGGAAAAATACAACAAGAAGCCATTTCAATTCTAAATATTTATGCACCCAATTTAAATACTCCCAGATTCTTGAAACAGACCTTACTCAATCTGAGCAATATGATATCCTATAATACCATAATAATGGGAGCCTTTAACACTTCTCTTACAGAGCTGGACAAATCATCTAAATAGAAATTAAACAAAAATATAAGGGACTTACATGAGACCCTAGAATAACTGTGCTTGATAGACATAGTTCTATGTAGAATTGTTCTGTGCATATAGAACACTCCATCCCAAAGATAAAGAACATACATTCTTCTCATCACCCCATGGAACATTCTCCAAAACTGATCATATCCTAGGACACAAAACAAACCTCAACAGGATCAAAAGAATTGAAATTTTACCTTGTATATTCTCCGACCACAAGGCACTAAAGGTGGAACTCAACTCCAACAAAAACATTCAACCCCACACAAAGACATGGAAATTAAACAATCTTCTGTTGAATGACAGTTTGGTGCAGGAAGAAATAAAAGAGGAAATCATTAACTTCCTTGATCATAACAACAATGAGCACACAAGCTACCAAAACCTGTAGAATACTGCAAAAGCAGTTTTGAGAGGAAAATTTATCACTTTAGATGCCAACATTTGAAAAACAGAGAGTGAATCAACTAACTCACCAGCCATCTTATGGAATTGGAAAAAAAAACAATCTATGTCTAAACCCAGCAGAAGAAAAGAAATATTTAAAATTAAACCAGAGATCAATGAAATTGAAAACAAAAGAATCATTCAGAAAATTAATGAAACAAGGAGTTGGTTTTTGAAAAAAATAAATAAAATAGATAAACCTTTGGCCAGACTAACTAGAAATAGAAAAGTAAAATCTCTAGTAACCTCAATCAGAAATGAGAAAGGGAAAATAACAACTGATGCCACAGAGATAGAAGAGATCATGTCTGAATATTACCAGAAACTCTATGCCTGGAAATTTGACAATGTGAAGGAAAGGATCAATAATTGGAATCACACCCTCTCCCTAGACTTAGCCAGGAAGAAATAGAGCTCCTGAACAGACCAATTTCAAGCACTGATATTAAAGAAACAATACAAAATCTTCCAACAAAAAAATGCCCTGGTCCAGATGATTTCACACCAGAATTCCATCAAACCTTCAAGGAAGAGCTTATTCCCATACTGCAGAAATTATTCCAAAAAAAATGAGGAGGAAGGAATCTTCCCCAACACATTCTATGAAGCAAGCATTACTCTGATACCAAAACCAGAAAAAGGCCCAACTAAAAAGGAGAATCTCAGACCAATTTCACTACAGATGCAAAAATTCTCAACAAAGTCCTAGGCAATAGATTACAGTTTATCATCAAAAAACTCATTTATCATGATTAAGTAAGTCTCATCCCAGGGATGCAAGGCTGCTTTAACACATGAAAATCCATAAACATTATCCACTATATTAACAGAAGCAAAAACAAATACCATATGATCCTTTCAATAGATACAGAAAAAGCAGAAAAAGCATTCGATAAAATCCAGCATCCTTTTCTAATTAGAACACTGAAGAGTATAGGTATGCGTGGCATATTTCTGAAACTGACCGAAGCTATCTATGACAAACCCACAGCTAATATTTTACTGGAATAAAACTGAAAGCTTTTCCTCTTAGAACTGGAACCAGACAAGGTTGTCCTCTGTCACCATTACTATTCAACATAGTTCTAGAAGTTCTGCCCAATACAATTAGTCAAGACAAGGAAATAAAGGGCATCCAAATGGGAGCAGAGGAGGTCAAACTCTCCCTCTTTGCTGATGATATGATCTTATACTTAGCGAACCCCAAAGTCTCAACCACAAGACTCCTGGATGTCATCAAAAATTGCAGTAATGTCTCAGGATAAAAAAATCAGCATCCACGAGTCAGTTGCCTTTGTATACACCAATAACAGTCAAGATGAGAGGCTAATTAAGGACACAATTCCCTTCACCATAGCTTCAAACAAAATGAAATACCTAGGAATATACCTAACAAAGGAGGTGAAGGACCTCTATAAAGAAAAGTATGAAATCCTAAGAAAGGAAATACAGGATATTAACAAATGGAAGAACATACCATGCTCATGGCTGGGAAGAATCAACATTGTTAAAATGTCTGTACTTCCCAAAGCAATCTATCAATTCAATGCCATCCCTGTTAAAATACCAACATTGTACTTTCAAGATTTGGAAAAAATGATTTTGCATTTTGTATGGAAGCAGAAAAAAAAACATATAGCTAAGGCAGTTCTTAGTGATAAAAACAAAGCTGGGGATATCAGCATACCAGATTTTAGGCTATACTACAAAACCATAGTGGTCAAGACAGCATGGTACTGGCACAAAAATAGAGACATGAATAGAACCTTCTCTAAAAAAGACAGACAAATGGCTAACAAACATATGAAAACATGCTCATCATCCCTAATTATTAGAGAAATGCATATCAAAACCACCCTGAGATACCACCTAACCCTAGTGAGAATGGCCCACATCACAAAATCTCAAAACTGCAGATGACGGCATGGATGTGGAGAGAAGGGAACACTTTTACACTGCTGGTGGGACTGCAAACTAATACCTTTCTGGAAGGAAGTATGGAGAACCCTTAAAGAACTCAAGCTAGACTGCCCATTTGATGCAATTCATTACAGGGCATCTACCTAGAAGGAAAAAAATCCTTTTATCATAGGACACTTGCACTAGACTGTTTATCACAGCTCAATTTACAATCACCAAAATGTGCAAACAGCCTAAATGCCCACTAACCGAGGAATGAATTAACAAACTGTGGTATATGTACACCATGGAATACTATTCAACCATTAAAAAAATGGAGCATTTACAGCCTTTGTATTAACCTGGATGGAAGTGGAACACATTATTCTTAGTAAAGCATCGCAAAAATGGAGAAGCATGAATCCTATATGCTCAATTTTGATATGAGGACAATTAATGACATGGTGGGGTAGGAGAAGGGGAGAGCAGAGAGAGAAAGAAGGAGGGAGGGATGGGGAAAAGGAAGAGCAGAGAGAGGGAAGGAGGGAGGGGGTGGGGTCTTGGTGTGTGCCACACCTTTTTGGGGCAAGACACGATTGTAAGAGGGACTTTAACTAACAAATGCAATCAGTGTAACCTGGTTTCTTGTACCCTCAATGAATCCCCAACAATAAAAAAAAAAAATTCAAGGGTATATTTCAAAATCACTGAGAGTAAATTTTAAATGTCTTACCACAAAAAAGAAGTGAGTGAGGTGATGGAGATGTTCATCAGTTTGTTCTATGCATTCCACATTGTGTGTCAAATCACCACATTGTACCCCATAAATGTGTACAATTTTGATTTTAATTAAAAATTAAATTTAAAAAATCTTGCAAACTAGAAAAGAGTAGGAGAAAAATATTTAAATGTTGAAAGAAAAAACCCCACAAATCTATAATTTTGTAGCAAGTGAAATTATCTTTTAACAGTGAGGGGGAAATAAAGATTTCATCAGACAAGCAAAAAGTAAGAGAATTTGTAGCCAGTGGACTTGTCTCAAAAGAAATGTTGGAAAAAATTCTTTAGAGAGAAGTAAATTAATACAGGCCAGAAATTTGGACTAACATAAAGGGAGAGTGTTACAATGTGTAAATAACGGTAAAATTTAAAAAATTGTTTTCTTATTCTTTTGTACAAAATAGACAAGTATTTATTGAAAGTAATAATAGTAACAGTGTACTGGGTAACTATAGCATATAAATAAAATAAAAGACAGGGAGGAAGTAACTGAGAATACTCTGTTGTAAGTTACACAATACATAATATAGATCATAAGGCACTACTGTGAAGTAATATAGGGTTATTTGGAAGTGGATTTGGACAAGGTATAAGTATTACCAATTCTAGGGAAACCACTAAAATTTTTTTGAAAATCGACACTGCTATGTTAAGGGAGGAGATAAAATGAAATCATATGAAATGCTTAAGTAAATCCAAAGATGATAGAGAAAAAGGAAGAAACAAGGACCACATTCAATAAATAGAAAACAGTTACAAACATGGTAGATATCAATCCAAATATATCAATAATCACTTTAAATATAAATGGTAAAAATACACCAATTTAAAAACACAGATAGCCAGCCCAATGATATGTCACCTACAAGAAACCTGTTTTTAAATATAAAGACAGGTAAAGTAAAAATAAAAAAGTGGAAAAAACTATGTGTCCCATGACAACACTAATCAAAGGAAAGCTGAAGTACGCATGTTAATTTCAGATGAAGCAGTCTTTAAAATAAGAAAAATTATTGGGATTAAAGAGAAGCATTACAAAATAATAAATGAATTCATTCCTCAAGAAGGCATAACAATACTTAGTACGTATGCACCTAAAAACAAAATATAAAATAAGTGAGTCAAAATATGGTAGAAAAGCCAAATCTATTGCACTGAGGGACACCAACACCCCTCATTCAGTAATTAATAGATCTGACAGACAGAAAATCAATAAGAAAGCATACTATAGTTGATTTGGCAGTGGAAAAAAGATAGTAGACTAGAAGCAGCCTCTCAACAGCCTCTGCCAGGAAAGTGGGAAGAAGGGCAGGCAGCAGCCACCATTTCGATTACTCCGCTCAGAAACAGCACTGTGAGGCCACAGAGATACAGTGGGACAAGGGTGGGAGGGGAGTTGGAGGAGAGAAAGGAAGGACAATAACAAGGGAAGCAGGTATGGGGAAGATTTGTAGCACAGAAGCAATGACTGCATGTGGGAATCACTGCAATCAGAGCTGCTGCGTGGCCAGCACCATCCTGCACAGCCCCCAGAGAAGTTGGTCTGGGGACTGACCTGACATCAGTGCAGAGCTACATCAATAGACAAACGGTGTGTGTAGTGGGGGAAATGAACAGCAGGTAGGGCCATCTTGAGCTACGGGGTACACCATAGTAGGCTCTGACGGGTCACAAGGGAGAACATGGACTGGCGGCTTCGCTAAGCCATAGTCTGTAACTTGTAACCAAGCGCTTCCCTCATGGCTTGCAGGTGCATGTGGGCATGAAAACTGATGAGTGTGGGGCCCAGTGGGCTACCATCATCAGGGAAACCACAGCCGGTGGTTCACTTTGGTAGAGCACAGGAGGGGTGCAGAGAACACTGTATCCCCTGGGCCACAGGTACCTGCATTAGCCCCACTTGACATGGCTTTCCAGAGGCCCTGAAGACCTACAGTCCAGTCTGCCACGCAGCTGGTTCAGGGTCTGTCATCCAGGCTTAGGCGGCTGCCTCCAAGATGGTCTGTCTCCTGGCTTTGCCAAACAGATTGGAGTAGCCCCATCCTCCCAGTGAAAATCCTTCTGGATTCTAGGTCCTCGTCAGATCACTGAGTCTCAGTCCGCTTGCTAGCCCAGGCCCCAAAGCTCCTCTCTGGAACTCATTGCATTGCTCCTGAGCATCCACCCCAAAACTCCAGTGCTGTACCATAGCTACTGTTACCAGAAAAGAAATTCCGCCGCGGACTTTTGAACCCTCAGTTTGTTGAACTCTGGATATACCTATGCACAGTGAAGCAAGGAAAACTTCAAATCCAGTAGGTGCCATTATCGCTGATTCTAGAGCGCCATCTAGTGACTTCTCTCTATTCAAACACAACAAGAATAATTCAACTGTCATTTAGGTTGTCTTACCTCTTAAGAGTTAAAGAAAGAAACTGCATCCAGCGAGAAAACAGAAAAAGAACCCTGGCAACATGAAAAAACAGGAAAGATCAACTCACTCAAGCTATCACAATGGAACAACAGCAGAAAATTCCAACCATAAAGAAACTATTGAAATGACAGAAAGGGAATTCAGAATATAGATAGCAAATAAGATGAACAGAATTGAAAAAGTTGAAAACTGCGAAAAATAAGCCTAAAAATGTTTCAAGAAATTTAAAAAATTAAAGACAAAGTCACCAATGATATACACAATAATGAAGCTTAAGGAATTGAAAGAGGCATTTAGAGAGTTTCAAAACAGCTAAGAGTTTCAACAACAGATAAACCATGGGGAAAAAGGATTCTCAGAGCTTGAAGACAAAGTTCTCAAGATAACCTAGTCATTCAAAAAGGCAGAAAAGAAGGAAGTAAAAGCAAAAACTCTCTTAGAAAGTTAGGGGACTATGCAAATCATACATATGATTAATAGATACTCCTATAGGAGAAAAAGAAAGTCCCAAAAGCATAGAAGCTCTCGCTAAAGTTGAAATTTCCCAAACTTTGACAGAGACTCAAACATCCTGTTACTACATGGACAATGAACTCCAGAAAGATTCAATTTAAATAGAGCATCTCCCAGACACATTGTAATTAACCTGGGCAAAATCAAAATGAAAGAGAAAATGGTACAAGTAACCAAGTATAAGCAGAATCAGACCTACAAGGATAAACTTATCAGGTTAACAGCTGATTTCTCAGCAGAAACCCTACAAGCCAGATGGTAGGGGTCCCCTTTCTTCAATTTTCTTAAACAAAATAACTGCCTCCCCTCTAGGATTCGATATCCTGCAAAGCTAAGTTTCATATTTGATCTAGAAAACAAATCTTTTCCTTCCAGGAAAACTTTGAGGAAATTTGTCACAACTTGACCTTCCCTACAGGAAGTACTCAGACCTATACTATACACAGACCAGCATTAAAGATTCACTGTAAAACTGCCCAGAAACTAAAGATCAAAGCCTAGATACCACAGTGACCCAAGTGCTAAAACAAAGCCACAGAGTTTCACAGAAATCCATTCCACTTATCAATTCTCTCAGTAAATATGACTGGCTTGAACTTCCCACTGAAGAAACACAGGCTAGCTGACTGAATTAAACAACAACAACAAAAAGCCAAATATCTGCTGTCTTGAGGAAATCCATCTAACACCCAAGGACACATCCAGATTCAGGGTGAAGGGCTGGAAAACATATTCTAGGCAAATGGAAACCAAAGAAAGTGAGAGTTGCAATTTCTCATTGCTGATACCATTGACATTAATGTAACAAAAGTAGAAAAAGATGTACATTATGTACTGGTTAAAGGAAAAATTCAACAAGAAAATATACCAACCCCAAATATTTATAAGGTAAATTTATAAGGCAGATTCTACTTGATCTGAACAAAATGATGAACAACCACACTACAATACCTAGGGACATCAATACCCTACTTATGGAAATGGACAGCTCCTCCAACCACCACACTACTAAATATACATTCTTCTCATCAGCTCATGGATTATTCTCCAAGATCGAGCATATCCTAGGCCATAAATAAGCTTCAAAAAATAAAAAAATAGAAATTATACCATGTGTTTCTACAGACCACAGCGGAATAAAGTTAAAACTCAATTCCACACAAAGTCATGGAAATTTTTCAACTTATTGTTGAATGATAGTTGGGTTAAACAAAAGGTAAAGACAGAAATCAACATGGGCATATGACAATGGGGCCACAATCTATAAAGATCTGTGGAAGGCTGCCAAATCCAGAAATCAGAAAGATCACATATCAACAATTTAATGAATCATCTCAAGGAACTGGAAAAGGATGATCAAACCAATTCCAAACCCAGCAGAAGAAAAGAAATACCCAAGATCAGATCAGAACTAAATTAAATAGAAAACAAAAGAGTCATTCAGAAGATTAATGAAGAGAAAAGTTCATTCTCTGATTCTTTGGCCAGATTCACCAGAAACAAAAAATGTAGGGTCTCTAGTAAGCTCAATCAAAAATGAAAAGGGGGGAAATAACAACTATATGGGGGGGGCACAACATCACTGAATACCATAAAAATTTTTATGACCAGAAATTTGAAAACATGGAGGAAATGGACAAGTTCCTAAAATCACAATACCCTGCTAGACTCAACCAGGAATAAATAGAACTCCTGAACCAACCAACATCAAGGACCAAAATTGAAGCAACAATAAAAAAAATCTTTCCACAAAAAAGTCTAATATCATACAGTTTCACACCAGAATTCTGCCAAACTTTCAAAGAAGATCTTGTATCTATATTGCAGAATCTATTCCATAACACTGAAAAGGAAGGAACTCTTCCCAAGTCCTTCTATGAGGCAAATATCACCCTAATACCAAAGCCACAAAAGGATATAACAAAAAAGAAAACTGCAGAACAATATCTTCAATGAATATAGAAGCATAAATACTTAATAAAATCTTAGCAAACACAATTCAGCTACATATCAAAAAACAATTCATCTTAACCAATTGGGCTTCATCCCAGAGATGGAAGGCTGGCTGAACACATACAAATCTATAAACATAATACACTACATAAACAGAAGTAAAAACAAAGATTGTACAATTCTCTCAATAGATGCAGAAAATGCATTTGACAAAATTCAGCTCCATTTTTGGATAACAACACTCAAGAAAATTCACATAGACATGAGTTTTTAATTGATAGGCGCCATCTACAACAAACCCACGGCCAACATCATATTGAACAAGAAAAATTAAAAGCATTCCCACTCAGAACTAGAACCAGACAAGGATGTCCACTTTTGCCACTATTATTCAGCATAGTGCTGGAATTCCTAACCAGAGCAGGATATTCCATACATGAGCAGGATAGCAAGGGTATCCAGATGGGGACAGAAGAGCCCAAATTATTGCTCTTAGCTGATGACATGATCTTATACATTGAAAACCCCAAGGACTCAACAACCAGACTTCTGGGATTGATAAATAGAACAACATCTGAAGATATAAAATTGATGTACACAGATCAGGAGCTTTCATATATGCCAATAATAGTCAAGCTAAGAATCAAATCAAAGACACAGTAGCCTTCACAGTAGCATCAAAGAAAATAAAATACCTTGACATATATTTAACAAAGGAGGTGAATGATCTCTACAGAAAGAACTATGAGACACTGAGAAAAAAAATTACAGAGGATGTTAACAAATGGGAAAACATATCATGCTCATGGATTGGCAGAATCTGAATTGTTAAAATGTCTATAATATTGATTTACAGATTCAATGCAATCCCTATTAAAATGCCAAACTCATATTTTGCAGACCTTTAAAAAATATGCTATGCTTCACATGGAATCAGAAAAGACCTTGAATAGCCAATGCATTCTGCAAAATAAGAACAAATCTAGAGGTATCACTTTGCCAGAGTTCAGGCTATACTACAGTGCTATAGCGATTTTAAAAGCATGGTATTGGCATATAAATAGACGAAAACAGAGAATCTAGAGATGAAACTATTCTCCTATCACCATCTGATCTTTCACAATGTAAACAGAGGTGTGTACTAGAAAAAAGAATCCCTATTCAATAAATAGTGCTAGTAGAACTGGATAGCCACATGTAAAAGACTGAAACAGGACCCAGGACCTGCACCTCTCATCACTCACAAAAATTAACCAGTGATGGATTTAAACCTAAGACATAAAACTATAAAAATCCTAGAACACGTGGGAAAAACTCTTAAAGAGAAAAGAAGAAAAGAATCTACGAGAAAGACTCTATTGTTAATACTAGCAAGAACAACAACAACAAAAATGGAACTTGATCCACTTACAAAGTTTCTGCACAGCCCTGGACACTATCATCAAAGCAAATAAACAACCTGCAGAATGGGAGACGATGTTTGCATGCATCCATTGTAGAAAACTAGAAAAAGAAGAGTAATTTAAGCCAGAAGAAAGGAAATAATAAAAATTGGAGCAGAAATCAATAAATTTGAAAGTAGAAAAAGATCAAAATCAAAAGTTGCTATTTGAAAAGAACAACAAAATTGATAAACCTTTACTACACTAGAAAGGAAAAAGAGAGAAGACACAAATTACTAATTTTAGAAATGAAAGAGAAATTATCATTACTGATCAATTAAATATTAAAAGAACAAAAAAGGAATATTATAAATAACTCTATACCTATAGCTCTGTTAACTTTGATAAAATGATCCAGTTCCTTGAAAGATACAAACTACCAAGATTCACACACTAGAAGCAAATAATCTGAATATAGATAGACAGACAGACAAACAGACAGACATAATTTGGATAGGTATGTGTGTGTGTATATTATATATGACATAATTCTATATTATATAAATTGAATTAATAGCTAATAATAACCTTACAAAGAGAAAGAGGACCAGATGGTATCACTGGCAAATTTTACCAAACATCTAAGGAAGAGTTATACCAATTCTATATAATTCAGAAAATAGAAGCAAAGGGAACATTTTCTAATTCATCCTATGAGGTCAATGTTAGCCTAACACCAAAATAAAATAAATAAATTACAAGAAGGGAATACTACAGACTATCTCTCAAGAAAACAGATGCAAAAATCCTCAATAAAAATATTAGAAAATTGAATCTAACAATGTATAAGGACAATTATATTTCATGACCAAGCAGAATTTATTACAGGTATGCAAGGCTGACTCTGTATTCAAAATCAAATAATGTAATTCATTTCATCAATAGCCTAAAGAAGGAAAATTATATGACTATGTCAATTCATGCATAAAAAACTTTTTTTATTGTATCTTTTATTTTCTTATGAAAAAATAGATTTGTAGAAGAATTAAATAACTTGAAAGAATGTAAATGAAAAGAAGCTTAGGCACATTCTTTTTCTTTGTCATGAGGTTTACCAATTTATAGATAAAAATATGCAGTTAAAATCAACATTGGTTTTATAAAAATACAGTCCAAAGATTTAAAAAAAAAAAAAAAAAAGCTCCTCAGCCACCTAGGACTGTGGTTTAAATTGTATACAACTACTTCCACATGTAAAAGTGATTTACAAAATCCCTTGGCATTAACGTTATCAGCAAAATAAACTACAGAGGAGTTTTGACAAAAAACCAAGTGGCATTCCGATTATGAAGTTAGTGAGATAGTGGAGAAGGTATTTCCTCAGATATATTTACATAATACAGTATTCCCTGTGAGCAGGAAGCTGGGAATTGCCATCAGGGTCAGTAACCATCTGGTGGTTTTGATGGACTTTGTAAAACCTGTAGTAAGAAGCTCTGATTTTGTCCAAGTTGAGAATTCTCTGCAAGGGAAGACTCCATTTGGGACAGACTGGGTGACAATGTTGAATGTGTAGCAGTGCTGGTGACCAATTCTCCTAAAGCATAGACTTGTCTCCTCAAACTGTGTAATGTGCCCTTTGCATGCCACTTTCCTTTACTAAATATTTCTGCTCACTTGGACATACAGTGTCAAAGTTGGGCCTTGAGTCTATCTTCATGGTGACACAGTTCCTCCCGGAGTGCTTCTCCACGTCAGTGCCCATCCATTATGTGAACTTTGGGGAAATTCAGTTTTTCTTCTAAAGGTCTCTCATTCACAGTGAATGGAAAGTTCTCTTTCAAGCTTTCCAATTCTCCTTCTAGGTTTTCTTTCCAAAATAGCCTCTAGATCTGTTGGTAGTTCTGGAATAGACTGGTTGAGATTCTTCAGGCTGGTTCTGATTTCATCTTTCACTTCCAATTTAAGCATCCTCATTGCGTCACTGATTTCCATCTGTCTTCTCTCCAAGTCTTTTTGGTTTTCCATCTGCTTTTTGAGTTCCATGTACCCATGCTGCATCTGGTTGAGCTTCTTCAATCAGGCCCCTGGCCCACTCATGGTTGTCCTGGGCTACCAGTTTAATTCTGGCCATTTCCTTTTGCATGCAGCTGTTCTCTTGTTTTTGCTCAAGAATGTTCTTCTCCAGCTGGCTCTGCTGGCTCTTAAGTGCTTCCTTCAGACTAGTCACCTGCTTCTCAGCTTTCTTTCTTTCTGTCAATAACAGGTTCTACAGTTGGCTGAAGTCTGCCCTCAGAGTCTGCCTCTTTCTGAAGAGTCAGCAACCCACTTGACTTTTCTATTAATTGCTGCTCCCTTTCTGAAAGCTGCCATTTGGTTTGGGAGAGTGTCTTCTCCAGGACACAAAAAGCTTTTAACAAAATGAAACAACTATTCATGACCAAAAAAAAAAAAATGAAAATTCTCAGGAAACTAGAAATAGAACAGAGCCTCCTCAATCTGATAAAGAACTTCTACAAAATAACTTATTACTAATATTCTTTTCAGTGGTGGTAAGCTGGATGATTCTCTCCTAAGATAAAGAAGTTCCCTCTTAGCACTCCTATTACATCGTATTGGAAGCCCTAACCAATGCAATAAAACAAGAAGAGGAAATAGAACATACATAGGCTAGAAGAAAGATACAGACTTTTTTCACAAAAAAACCTCTAGAACTATAATAAGCAATTATAGCAAGATCACAGGACAATGTACAAGTAAAGTCAATTGCTTTTATATATACCAGCAATATAAAATTTGAATTTGAAATTAAAAACCACAATATTGTTTATGGTAGCACTAACAACAGCAACAACAAAAAAAAAAAAAAAACCACTTAAGTATGAAGCCAGGAAAATATGTACAAGATCGATATATAGAAAACTAAAAAACCCTGATGAAAGAAATTAAAGAAAACTCTAATAAATGGAGAGATATTCCATGTTCCTGGAAGGGTAGAAATGTCAATTCATCCTAACTTGATGTATACATTCAAAATATCGGGGGTGGTGCCTGTGGCTCAAAGGAGTAGGGCGCCGACCCATATGCTGGAGGTGGCGGGTTCAAACCCAGCCCTGGCCAAAAACTGCAAAAAAATAAATAAATAAAGGAACACATCCTTTCACCCTGACATTTAAAAAAAAATATATATATATATCGGCAAGCTACTTTGTAGAAATAAACAAACTGATACTAAAACTCATAAGGAAACGCAAAAAAAACAGAATAGCCAACACATTGAAGAACAAGAGCAAAGACTGGCACACCCAACTTCAAGATTTCCTATAAAGCTATAGTAACCAACGCAGTGTGGTTATGGTGAAATGATAGATACATGAATCATTGAAGGAGAACAGAGCCAAAAACATGCCCAAAAAAATATAGTTAACTGATCTTTAACAAAGGAGCAAAGTTCATTCCTGGAGAAACATAGCTTTTTAAATAAAAGGTGCTAGAACAAGTGGACGTCCATTAAAAAAGGAAAAAAGAAGAAATTACAGTGCAATAAAATTAAATCTTTAAACTGTTCACAAAAATTAACTCAAAATAAATCATGCACCTTAAAGTAAAATATGAAACTATAAAACTCTAGGAGAAAATATAAGAGAAAATCTAAGTATCTTTGGAATTGGCAGTGAGTTTTTAGAAACAATACCAAAAGCATAATCCATGAATGAAGAAAGGGATAAGTTAGACTATATTAAAATTAAAATTTCCTGCTTTGTTAAAGAAAGCCTTGGATCTGTAGCTGCTATTAATTTCAAAATGAAGTTTATCTCGGTTTTTAAAAACTGTCATATATTCATAATATCATTAAATTTGAGTCCATTTAGACAACTGAGAAAATATCTATGGCTACAACAGTCTTTTCATATATTAATGAAATACCTTTTTTAAATTAAATTTTTTCTCTCATTGGATTTAAGAGTTTTGCTACACTTTTCACATTTTGCTCTCACTATTAGAGAGACTTGATTAATATCTAATTTTTTGTGCAAAAGTCTAAGCACTTTGTGAGCCCTTGGAGAGAAAAGAATACTGGAAAGACTGAGTTTACCTGAATTCAAATCCTAGTCTATCATTTTCCATTTATGTGACTCTGAAAACCTCATTTCTTCTCACTGAATCTTTGCTGTTCACTTACAAAATGGTGGTGAGAAATTCAATGATATTTAAGGTACCTTCTCTCTCAAACACCCTATGATTCTGTTCTTCACATCATTGTGATACACGTAATAGGCAGGGGGATCTATGCCAGCTGGTCATTGTGGTTACCATCATTAGAAAGATCACTCTAGCTGACTAAAAAAATTCGCCTCTACACAAAAAATAAAGATATCTGTATGTAGAAACTCACTGTGAATGATTTTTTGTTCTGAGCATTGAAGGAATGGAATAATGTTGAATAGCTATGTTCCCTGACCCCATAGAGCTTACACTCTATTAGACATAAAGATATAGATTCAAGTAATGAAAACACAAGACCAGACATAATCCATGAAAACACAGTATGACAGGATCACAAAGAGAGAAGAGAAGGGGTGGGATAGATAGAAAAACCCATTTCTCTAATACTAAGTATTTGTAATACGATTTATGAACACTAATATTACGAAAACTGTATACACAGTAAAGACTTTTAACTTATCAAAATGCATATCTCTACTAATTATTTCCCTATAACAGTGCTATAAAGTAGAAAAGGCAGCCATTATGAGTACCCTGTGAAATAGGCAGAAACTGAGACCTAAGAAAATTAAATACATGACTTAATGATTTTTTAACTTTCTGGCTAAAATGAGGTTGGAAATTTAACATCCACCTATGGCAAACTTCTGCTAGCGCCCCACCCCCACCCCAGAGACATTACCCCAGATGCAACTCAGTTCTCTTTGGAACTAGGATTAAGCAAAATGATGGACTCTTTACCCTCAGATATTATCCCTAATACTTATCCTTAGTATTATCCTTAATTATCCTAGGGCTATAATTTAATGAGGCCCTAATAAGTAACTTATCCCTTGCAACTATCATGCAAAGTTAGCTTGTTGTTGATATTTGAAACATGAAGGACCTAGAGTCTGCATGAGTGAACCAGCTTGCCCCAGAGCCTTTCACGGGGGAGGGAGAGGAACTGGCTCCGTCCTCTAGTGCTCACTGCTCACTGCTCACTCCTCTCTAGTGCCTCTGCCCAGATCTGTCAGCAAACCCACTGGATTAATGAGCAGGAATTCAGAGGTACAAGGGGATTGGCAGAGAATACTCCCAAGGACAGACCCAAAGCTGACTCCAGCTCTTCATGCTGAACAGAAAAGATGTCAAGTGGTGTTTAAACAAAGGCTACCTTAAAATAATGTGGATGCTGACATGAACAAACTGTACATGTCAGTTTGTCACAAGCAATTACACCTCCTTAGACACTATTTGGAATCTTAAAGAAATATAAATTAATGCCTTTGGTGTCGTTCCATACAATGTATTTATATGCCACATTTTCCTGGTCCCTTCATTTGTTGGTCAATGGATGTTTACTTTGTTTCCACATCTTGGCTATTATCTCATGTTAAATGAAGGAAGAAGTCATGTAATATGTATCATCTAACATTATGTTACTTTTAAAGAGAATTCATTTCTTGCTGTCAGTGAAGCAATAAGATCTGTGCTGCTCACCTTAAATATCACTCAGTGTTTCTGACATGAATGATAGAATCATGACAGATAGGTAATAGAGAAAAGATCCTATCATCTTGGGAAAATTAATATAAAAGTCAGGACTTGATTTCTTATCAGAGAAAGCCTTCAGCCTGCTGTTCAAAAGCCTTGCAGATGTTCAGCCTCTCTATAACTAACTTTTTTTCCCTCTGATATGGATCATTTCATTCTGCACTCCATTTTCACACTAGGTGTGTGTTACAAAGTCATCCATCTTGTGTATTTGTCAGTTTATAACAGCTTTGCAAAAAGCATGTGAATTGCCTCAAGGCTGGTAATGAAAAATCTTTTCAACTTCCTGTGGATTTTAATATGTGCTTCACAGTTCCCTATACAACATAATTGGGGAGGGGGAGTCTTTACTGTTCAAAAATTGGTCTTTAACTTGCTTCTTTCCCCTTCTTTTATTTATTCACTTTTCATTTCTCTTAGCTTACTATAATCATCAGATAGAAAAACCACAATCTTACTCTTCAAGTGTGAGATTTTGAAAAAGTTTATTTCGGCTATTAGTTTGGCCTAAAGGAAGATTTATTGATGGTCTGTCAAGTGGAGTTTTAGTACCTATTTTTTTCTATAGAATCTTTTATTTAAGTTAAAACCTATTCTTTGAACCAGAGAGATCAATAAGGGCTGGAAGTATGGGCAGTTACCTAGCTAGCTGAGTTCTCATAAAAACAGAATCGGAATGGTTAGAACATAGGTGACCTATGGATTCTCCAGGTCAATTGTGCCAGCCATATAGAAGTGCCAATGTGTCTTTGAAAGATTTCATTTTCTCTTCTATTATTAGAAATACTGGGAGACTGTGGCAATTTTGCCAAGATGAAGTGTCCCAGCCTCTGCCTCAGAAATGTGAAGTCATTCACGGTTCCATGTCTGATTACAGTTACCAGTGGAGAGATCTCCCACATATTTACTTTTACTTCCATCTCCTATTTTTCTATAATCTTTGGCTATCCTACTTAGGTAAATAGGAAACTGATAAACTATTTTATGAAAAATATTTTCAACATATTCTCAGGTTTCTTCTCGCTTGAGAACTGGCTATACAACAAATGTTTAATCTATACGCAGTCCTTGATTAACTGGCACTACAAGAGGAAAATCAGTATCTTATAAGAAAATAAATGATGTATAATAAAAACATTCTATGATTTGCTTTTATTACTCAGTACATACGTGTTTGCATGGAGGGGGAAGGAATGGCCAAATATAGATTTTCTTGATGTTATGAAAACATGTAACTTCTAGGCTAAGTGCAAAGTTGTCTGATGCAAGAACACCATCACTGGTTGTGGCCTGTGCCTCACACACTCTCAGTACCTACTCCTTGAGGCCAATGTCACTTTTCTCCACATGCCCATCACGAGCTGGAACTATGCTCTCCCCCCCCCCCCCACCTTTCTAAGGATGACCTTTTTCTGCTTATATTTCCCTTGAGATCAGAAGAGATCACAGAAAAAAAATGAGTTTCCCTGATCCCTAGATCCTATCCGACTATGACTCTATATCTGAAAAAATAAATTTAAGAGGCTAGTGAATGATATGAAAGAAGCTTGGTTGTAAAAAACAAAGTTAACATTTAGAAATATAGATAAAAACAGAGTAACTGAGCTGAAAATTGGGGTGGGAGGGAGGGTGATATGTCCCTGGCAATATATGTTTGTCCAATTTGAGATGAATGACTGTCCAAACCAAGTCGGAACAAATAGCTAATTTTTAAATACAATGCCAAAAGCTAAGACATATGGGGGTTGGAGGCAGGAAGGTCCCTTCCAAGGACTATGTTGTGCTTCTGTGTGTGCTTGGGAGCTCAAAGCTACTTGAGAGAGGAAAGCTCCTGACCAGATTCCATTGAGAAGAATATTTGACGCCAGGGAAAATCAAGGCCACAGACTTCATAGAAACAGAAAGAAAACTCAGCCTGAATTCCACTGTCCCAAGATGCCATTTTTTGATGCAAGTGACAGTTACCTAGCATAGCCAGAGTCACCCCTCCTGGAGCAATGCCCTGATCTTATGCATACTCCTGCTGAAATGTAGCTGAGTGTTGTAAGGTCAGCACAGTCCACACTTCTTTGGGTTATCATCCTCTCAAATTGGGCACTTTGGAGCTGCTTAGTCACCCATCATACACCAGTTTTCTTCTTCCTCACTTTCCATCTCATCTGCCCTGCCCTGCTGAAGGGAGCCTCATTCCTCCACTCCTGACCTCTGTAGTCACCCCTCATAACCCTGCCCTTTCCTGCCATCCACCCAGTGGCTCTTTGGCAAGTAAGGCAGGGGAGAAGAGCAAAAACTCCTTCTTAATTTTCAGCCATTGGGGAAAGGGTGAGAAGAAAGATACCTTATCATCTGTATGTGAGAGAAAAAAGGAAAACCTATCCCTCTTCCTTATAGTGGGAAAGAGAGAGAGACTCTGAGTCAGGGAATACAATGGAGGAAGATTCTGCTCCAGAAACTAAGCTGCAGCTAAGTGATTTGTGATCTGTCACCCTCAATTCCTGGCAATAAAGTAGAGAATTTAGTACATTTCAGATATATTTTGGATTAAAGAGGTTTCTGATCCTTAACAACTATTTATTATATCTTTTCACTGGGGAAATGTGTTCCAGATTTTATACAAAATGCTAATAAATCAGGGACTGCTGCAATGAGAAAACTGGCACTATAAAAGCATTCGTAAGTGCAGCCATTTGTCAGCCACACATCATGCGAGTTTACTCCTATGAATAAGCCGGTTATTCATAAATCCGGAGTTACATCCTGCTGGCAGCAAGCTTGTTACTTCTTAGTATGTTGTCACTGTTAGGATCTTATCATTGTCTGATGGGCTGTTGTTTAGCTTTTCCCATGTAGGCCTCATCTGCTCATCTAGATCATAAGCACATGAAGGCATTGGGCCATAACATCCCTCCAAGGTCCCTGCAGCTGTTGGGACAGTACCTGACCCCTGGTGAAACCGTTGCTTCACTTACAGATTAATTCCTTCTTTGAAGCCTTTAACCAGTCCATGTTATAAGATGATGCCAAAAGAGAATCCCAGGAAGTTCCCCTTCTAGGCTTGCTGGGCTCCCAGGCACATGCTCTGGCCATGAGAGTATACATGTACTGGTATACAGTCCAGACAGAGGTCAGGCTTATGTCACCCTCCCAGGCTCAGGTCATCATAACTCCAGAGCGAGCCAAGCACCTGTGTGAACCTGGAGACAATTCAGAACCAATTGCTCCTATGCCTATGGGGTTTCTACTCCTATGCAGCAACCAGGGCAGCATGAAATGCTAAAAAAAATAGTCATAAAGACAGTCTAAGCATGGACATTCTAGCCATTAAGTGGGCCAATCTGAGCAGGTGCCTGAGCAAAGAGTGTGACAGAACAACATTCAGGTTTCACAGCAATGCTAGAGGACCCTTTCGGGGGGTGGGGGTCTAAGAGTCTGGAGTGATCTGAAGGGAGTTGGTCATGGTGACTGGGCATGGACAACCTTTGAGAATGTGGCCAGTGGGAAGCACAGCATAGGATACCCCAGGGATCCTACATGAGGTCTGCAGAGTGCTTTAATGTGTTCCATAAATGCAATGATGGCCTGTCATGGGGAGAATGACAGTGCCATCCCTCGCCCCCTCAACCACTCTTGTATCGCTGATGCTCAGTGTTCAGTGGGCCATGTTCATCTGGCCATTAATGCTCACCTGGTCGTTAGACATAGTTTCACTGGCTTTCTAGCCCACATATCTTTTTCACCTGCTGGGTCCTCAGCTCTAGTTCTTGGCTTAAATTAGTCACAAATGCCTGTCTAATTAGATTTTGCTGGTCCAGCAATGACTCTCAGCCTTGGCTACATGCTGGAAACACCTGGGGAGCTTAACACTTCTGATCCAGCCTGCAGCAATTAAATCAGAATATCCAGTAGAGGGATCCAGAAACTAATATAAGTTTTTTAATTGCCTCAATTAATGCATGTAGGGTTGCCAAATTTGGTAAATAAGTTACCCAGTCTGCAGTATTTTGAGTAAGCTAAGGCAGAGGAAAGAGGACTGATGGACTACATATTTATCACGTTTTTATCTAACAGTATGCAAATTACCTTGTGCTTAAATTCTAATAGCAGATCAAAGAGTAGGCAGGCTATATGCTCTTGCATCCTTTTTAAAAATAAGAACATGGAAGTAGAATTGTTTAATCTCATGCAACGCAGTTGTTGACTAGGAGCCATAAAGATCAAAGAAGAGTTCATTCTCTATGGATGTTTCTGATCTTACAAGACTTCCTCTTCTATATGTATGTTTTGAAGCACATACTCAAACTTACATGTGCTTTATCCACATAGACCATGACAGATTTTATTTGACCCTATGTGTGATATTCCAGATTGTTTATTTTGGTTTGGGGGGTTTTGGGGTTTTTTGCTAATATGTAACATAGAAGCATTGACACTGAAAAAATATCTTGCTTAACTCCCAAGCAGTTCCAGTAAGATGGATTTAAAATAATGTGATATAACTGAACTGCCCCCTAGGACATCACAGGGCCTTATTTCAAAGACTTCAGAGTATTCTAAGATAGACATTCTTTTCTCCATTACTTTATACATAACAGATATACTTAATACATAATGTGTATATCCATCTGTGTTAATATATAAAGAAATAAGGATTATTTAAACCTTGAAAAAAAAAGAATATAGTACGCCAAGTTAAATTTGAATTTCAGATTAAAAAAACAAGTAATTTTTTTTTAATTGAATGATAACTATGTACATTAATGCACTTCTGGGGTACAGTGTGGGGTTTTCACATGCAATCTGAAATACTTCCATCAAACTGGTCAACACAGCCTTCATGTCATTTTCTCAGTTATTGCTTTAAAA
>CAUYTI010037132.1:0-12203 GCA_963575145.1 Galago senegalensis | reverse complement strand
AAAGGGTCTCTCCACAATTCACATGTTGAAATCCCAACCAAAAAAAAAAAAAAAATAGCCGGGCATTGTGGCGGGTGCCTGTGGTCCCAGCTACTTGGGAGGCGGAGGCAGGAGACTTGCTTGAGCCCAGGAGTTGGAGGTGCCTGTGAGCTGTGATGCCACAGTACTCTACCCAGGGGGACAGCTTGAGGCTCTGTCTCAAAAAAAAAAAAAAAAAAAAAAAATACTTTTTTCTTTTTAAGAGATGGAGTCTCCCTATGTTGCCCAGGTTAGACTTCTGGGCTCAAAAGATCCTTCTGCCTCAGCCTCCCCAATAGGCGGGGCTACAGGCTGGTACATCAGGTCACACTTACATGTACAGTTCTCCTAGGGATTTGTGAACAGGAAGGAGGCACGTGATGTCCTGGATGATGACCTTCCCGGCCGCCTTGATCTGCCGATTGCCAGAGTCCGACCCCTCACGCTTACTTTTCCACCGCCGTGATTTCTGGGGGAGATGACAAGTTATAACCCATGGGGACTTATGACAAGTGGAGACCTACAGCTGCAGAGCACATCAGATTTGGGTCATTGGTAATTTGCAGAGACTCTAAATTACATCATGCCCACAATTATGGGAATCAGCATCTGTAGGAAATAAAAGGATAACAAAGGGCATTGAGCTCTTGATTCAAAATCCTAACAGGAAAATAAGCACCTACTACAGGGCTATATTCTTCAGGTGCTCAAAAATTGATACCAGGAAGCCAGGATTAATGAATTAATTTTTAGGATGGCAGATAAATAAGTTAGTAAAGACCCCAAAATTGTGGGAGAAGAATAATTTTTAGGTTGAGTTCATTAGTAGGTTCAAAGTCCTTGCCTGAAACTAATCAAAGATTTTTCTTCTCAGTTTCAACAGGATTTGTTGTAAATGTAATTCAGACCCAGCAGTGTGGGCTCTGCAAACCTTAATCTATAACAGGAAGACAGAGAAACTTAGCAGCTTGAGAATGACCCCGCTTTTCTAGTAGACTTGAATTGTTTCTAAAAGGGATCATTTGCGAATGTCCAAAGTATCTGAATCAAGGGACTTGTGTGTGGACACAGGAGGTGATGACCAAGTGTCCCATTTCCCCAGAGTCTCACCCAGAAGGGGCTGTGTGTGTGAGCAGCCTGCACGTGTGAAATCAGAGCTGTCCTGGAAAACAAGTTATCAGAGCACAGCCCCACCTGGTATTTTCAAAATGACAGCCCGTCAGTGGAGCGATAATCTATTTCACTTTATTGCCAGAAGTTAAATAGGAGGTCGTCAGAGAGATCTAACTAAGGAAAGGAGTGACACGTTCACTAACATGATGCAAAAGGAGCTAGAGGAAGGGCTCTGAAAGGCGGAGTCAGAAAGCTGAGGCTTACTGCTCTTACTGCCATGTGTAGTGGCTCAACAGGAGCCCGGGAGAGTCACTTATTTGAGGCCACTATAGTCTCACAATTGTCATTCTTTCCTTGCTTACCGAGAACTTGTGGCTAATCCTAAGCTCTGTTGTGCCAATCTCACAAGTTTAATAAGCGGACAATGAAAGGGCATGGGCACAAATTGTGTAAGCTGAAAAGTGCAATTGCAAAACGTAATTATTATGAATGTATGTAAACTTGAGGAATTTAGATTGTTATTTAAATGACTCACAAATATTCTCATTTTTTTTGGAAGTGATTTTTGTACAGTCACTCTCCCATGAATCAGTCTTGGTCTAGCCAGGAATTCCTGACCACTGATGAACCATCTAATCCCAAAGTTGCCCCATGCAACATAATAACAGGGTTATTGTGTATCTTGGAACCTACTAAATCCAGGACACCGGGACTTAGTTCAGGGCAGGTAAATAAAGCGTAGTGGACATATCTATGAATTGGTTATTGTCATTTGTAAGCATGCACGCTACGTTGTCAATTACTTCTTAAGAAGTAATTCAATTACTATTTACTACTTATCAATGCCCAAGTCATTATTCTGCAATAAAAGGGGGTGCTTAATCCATTATTGCAGGATACACCTTCCATTATCTACTTGCCCTACTTCTTTCCTCAAGAATTATGTGCTAACTCACAAAAAATACCATCCTTTTAGCCACAAGCATCCTGACGTGAGTACAAATAAGGGGAGACTAAGTTAAAGAGCAAACGACCTGTCAGAATGGGCTGGAGCCAGGCAGTTCCCTGACCTAAGACAGGTGTGGTGACAGTTGCACTGAATGCTATGACATAGCCAGTTTAGGGAAGGTGATGTCACCTGTATCTACCCTGCAGTGACAGTGAACAGCACAAAGGGCTTAACCAGAACAGGGAAGGTACAAGGCACACAGACTTGTTTCACTGTGATTTTTAATCGGGTTTCTAAGAGTTTAAAAATCCAAGGAAAAGGGCAGCGCCTGTGGCTCAAAGGAGTAAGGTGCTGGCCCCATATGCTGGAGGTGGAGGGTTCAAATCCAGCCCCGACCAAAAAAAAAATCCCAGGAAAAGACACCTCCACAGGTCCCAGGTAATTAGTTATCTTAAATGAGACTTAGGGTACTGGATTTGGAAAAAAAAAATCTACACTAAAATGATGCCGCCTGGAATGAATAGGATCCACCTATACAGTCTTCCAGGTCGGCTAGAAGGCTTCTGAACACTGCGCCAGGCCGTCACTCTGGCTCCTTATTACAAAGAGAAATGAGCAGCACTTAGGCAATTTAACACTCATTATAGCTCAGTTTAACTATACAGCAAAAATAAACGGAAGCCTGCGGCCTGTGAAGGATGAGGTCTACTAGCTTTCAGCATCCTCTGAAAATAAAAATAACCACAACTTCCTGACTTGTAAAGCAAACCTAATAAAAACACATGATTAATTACATTAAGTTCCACATGCCCAAAAGTGGCTCATTTGCAAGTAGACAAGCCCTTCTGAAAATTGACCACTGACACAAGTTCAAGTGTACAAATGTTTGACTTGGGAGTGTCAATATTAGCTCCTGCTTACTCTGAGCTAGCATGAGCCTCACCACAGCTCTGGGATATGGGGATATCGTCCCGTTTTACAAGTGAGGATGAGGCTGACTCAAGGTCACAGTCCTAAGAGCTGAGACAGGCCTGCCAGGCTGCTAAACTCATTCTTAACTTGATTATCAGTGTTTGATTTTGGACTAAGAAGAAAAAAAATAAATCCCGACTAAAGTACCTGTTAATAATATGTGAATAGTTGGGTCCCTTTTTTAACTAACCTGTTTCTGCATGTGAGAAGATCCCTATATGATTCTAGTGACTCCCGCCCAACACCTCCTACAACTGTTCACAGCTTTGGTCACTTTTCTGCTGACCTCTGTGGCTATGTCCTGCTAGGCTGTGTCTGGGGCCACATTTAGGCCAAGATGCTAAATTTCAGGTCGGGAGTTGACAGTCTGCGCCTCTGATGGCTTAATCTCCTTTTCTGCATTTGTTAGGATCAGGCACATTCAGACAGCAGGAAACTCAGAGTCCAAAGAGATATCTTAGGACTCTGCTGGCTGGCAACTTTGGGTTACAGAGAGCAGTAGAAACAAACCAGTGTAAGCTGTCAATAAATACTTGATGAAAGTGTAAGGAGAGTGGGCTTTGACAACTTTTTGCAGTCATCCTTCTCTGAATTATGGAAATCACAGTCTGTCTTTCCTGGGACTTCTGGAGACACCAGGCTTCTATGTGATTCCATTTGATCTGTAACAGTGGATCTCTAGGGAGAGCTTTACGCAACCTCCCTCAGCTGCCTTCAGCCTACACCAGAATAAGGCTCCCTAACGCGGGATCACCCTAATTATAGCTGTCACCAGGAATCAAACTGTGAAAGCAATTATGAGATAGCAATATTAGTTGTTTTATTCCAGCAAAGAATAACTACAAAATATTATCAAAAATTTTTAAGGCCACAAAATAGTTTCAGTATTTGTTTTTTAATTTGTTGGTCAATAGTATTGACTTTTTTTTTGCAGTTTTTGACTGGGGCTGGGTTTGAATCCACCACCTCCGGCATACGGGGCCAGTGCACTACTCCTTTGAGCCACAGGCGCCACCCTTTACTTTTTTTTTTTTTTTTTGAGACAGAGTCTCACTATGTTGCCCTTGGTAGAGTGCTGTGGCACTACAGCTCACAGCAACCTCAAACTCTTGGGCTTAAGCGATTCTCTTGCCTCAGCCTCCCAAGTAGCTGGGACTATAGGCGCCCACCACAATGCCCTGCTGTTTTTTTGTTATTGTTGTCACTGCTGTTTAGCAGACTCTGAGCAGGATTGAACCTACCAGCCTCAGTGCATGTGGCCGGCACCCTAACCACTGGTCAATTGTTTGTAAACATGACCTACCTTCCCTTCAGGGTATAGAAGTGACTTAGTAACCCCGCCTAGTGGCTATTCTGGGGATTCAAAATTAACAAAGCTGCCTAAATGAAGACACACTAAATCTCAAATCAGATCCTAGTTAGACCTGCAAGTCCTTGCTATTACCTAACAAGTAAATGGACAATTTTCCAGGGTGTTTCCTCCAGTGCTTTGGCAATTAAAGGGTTCGCATTCCATCTACACCTCTCCTAAGACTTATTTTTCTACTTATTACCTTGCTGGCAATTTTAGGAATCTCTCTCAACTGTACAACTATCAGGTGATCACACACAGATTTCTTTGGGGATTCTTTGGTTCCAGAGAACAATGACACATCAAGTTAAAATGTGGTTAATCTTTCTGAGTGGGCACTATGGTCTAAAAGGCCCTCAGCATCCTGCATTGCTCCAGTCCCACTCTGACGGGCTTAAATGGAGATAATTTTCTGTGCAGTAAAACTGGTATCTCTGGGAAGCAGAGGACTCTGCATGTTTCCTAAGTCTTTTCAATGCTCCACAGACAGAAAATGTCCCGTCCCCACAGATTTCATGAGAAGGGATTAAGGGCAGAGAGGCAAAGCAAGACAGACAAATTAATACGTGATGAGTACCAGGATGCCCCTCTGAACATACCAAGAAGGGTTCATGGAGTTACGGCAAAGAGGACAGGGAAGAAAGGAGTGGGGGGTGGGGGGGTGGGAAAGGGAAGCACTGGTGTAAATAGCACTGAAATGACAACCAACAGCCAGCTTGCGACTGTACCACCAGTATTACTGCTACAATCGGAGGCAACATCGATGCCAATATATGGGTTGAATATGTAAAAACAGCCCAAGAATAAGCCACCAACTGCTTCGCAGCAACCCTGTCAGCAATGCACAATCAGCAGAGTGGGCAGGGAGTCAAAATGAGCTCTTGTTTAAATAGCAGCGGGAGC
The DNA here is from genome assembly GCA_963575145.1 of Galago senegalensis. Taxonomy (NCBI): domain Eukaryota; kingdom Metazoa; phylum Chordata; class Mammalia; order Primates; family Galagidae; genus Galago; species Galago senegalensis. The sequence goes on along the minus strand of CAUYTI010037132.1, from coordinate 6,897 downwards.
AGGGACTTCAGGACAATGAGTGGAAATTCAGCAGTCGGGCTGGCTAGGACAGGCTTTTTTAAGGAGAGGTGACCACGCTAGTGGCTCCACCTACAAGTTGTTGGCAGCAGCGATATGTGCTCGTCAGGGCTCCTGCTTTCAAGAGGTTTTTATATGAACAGGCTGCAGGACTATTCCCCTAAATATTCTTTATATACAAAGACTCAAGGATGACTTGCACAGCTTGAGGTCATCTTGGCATTACTAAAACATGAAGGGGCTGGGAGAGGAAGACAGAAGAGGGGGAAATGGCCAACAGGAGTGAGTAAGGACGAGAGAAAAGGAAGAGAGGATGTCCACAGCAGAGGTTTTATTGTCAATGCAAAAAAGGGATGGCAAGGAAAAAATTTGTTCCAGAAAATTCCACAGGGTCTAAACCAGCATATGTGTCATGCCAATGAAGCAGGTGGGCACCTCCCTCTCTGAACTAGCCCAAGGCTATAAAAACAGCGGCAAATGGCAGACGCCTCTTATATCTTCCTCTGCTCCCCCCATGCCACAGGAGGCTTTTGAAAGTTCTAAGAAATTATGCAAATGCTCCAAGTGAAATCAGGTGAGCAAACAGTATATAATCAAGGTTCTTCCCAAGAAACCCAGTATAAAGTTTCATTTGCAAAAAAGGCCATTCAGCACCCTTAATAATATTAACCCATTTGCAACTCCCTGATTGAACAAGAAGGCTGTCCTTGGTGCCTGAACTCCCCCAAGCAAGAAATTTATTATTGCTGGTCCTGAAAACCAGCCAGTCTGTCATTTCAGGTTCCTCAAAGCCAGGCAGGTGGCATTTTATTCTTGGGCCTTTGGGTAGAGACAGGATTAGTCAAGGAGAGTATTTGCACAGCGCACAGTACCGGGAAGTCGTTAATTGCTTGTATGGACCAACGTCGCCGGGCAGAGCGAGGAGACATCTGTGCGTGAAAACGTTACACCCAGGAAGAGGGAAGAAAAACACCAAGAAAATTAAAAGGAAAAAATATAGAGTAAAATGAATGCTTCCCACACAACTGATGGATTAAAAGGTACAATAACATACTGTAAAATGGGGATTGGAATGATCGAAAAATCTGAACCTAAGCACGGCAGTTACTACTAGGATTCCCTCACCTCCCTCCCGACCCACCACACTCCCAACAAAGCTTCCAATTCGTTATTCTTTAGTTACAGTTTTCAAGGTGTAAGGGGGCTGACATCAACACAGCTCTGGCAAAGGGACTATAATCAAGATTTGAGGAACTAACAAGGACTAAGATCATAGTGTGACCGGAAAGATGGAGAAAAGACCCTGTTCTCCTGTTTGGGGGCACATTCTCACTCCTAAGAAGGAAGATCCTCTTCAACAGGCTTAATACCAAATCTTTCCTGGTACATGGCTGGGGATGATGAGTGAATTGGAGTCGTGATACTAGGACTGCAGGATTATATCTTCAGAGCGATTCCAGGGAAAGTGAGGGCCCTGGAGAAACATGGGGAGCGGGCAGCTCAGCCCAAGGGGGCACCCTCTTGCAGGCGCCCTGGCTAACTATCCGCATGTGCTAACAGTCTCCATCTGTTTATGGAGATCAGAAAGCATTCTGTTAAAAGCTTCCCCAGTTATTTACATCGGAGCTATCTTAGTGAAACCAACTGAAGCAAGAGTAAGAGGTTGCAAAATTTTAAAAATGTTTGTAAGGTCGTATCTAATATTTATAAGTTCTGGGCCTCCTAATTTATCCTGGAAATGAATAATATTTCTTTCTGGTTTTTTTTTTTTGAAATGAATATTTCATTAGCTATTAACAGTTGATCCACTTGCCAAATGAATGTTAACATCTCCTTTTGCTTCTATGAAATCTGATATTTTTTTAGGTCTCTCACATTTTTAAATTTTTAAGAGTAAATCTTGGAATTCATCTAGAGAACCTTTGGGTAAATATAACAATATGACCCGAGTAAGGCAGGTTAAAAACACACAACAGCAACGAGAAAAACAAACAATAATAATCTCCAAATGGCTCTACGAAGATTTTTTATAATCTCAAACATACCCTAGAAATCCTTCATTGCTATGCCTTAATGCAGAATTATTCCATTCCTTTACTCTTACCCACCCAAAGCTCTCAGGGGTAGAGAGTTTAAAGGGAATCAAAATACATGGGAGAAAAATTGGGGCTGAAAACGAAGACTTAAACAAAGAGAAATTTAGTGAACTGTAATCATTTCCATAACAAAAATAATAAAAGTGTTGTCACTTGACATGTGAAATTAGACACCGAGGATTAGAAAATACTCCATAAGGAGTACTGATGTCTGGGAGGAAGATAAGGCAGGCCTATCTAAGTGCATGGCCTAGTCCATGTCTTCGAGGCCCCCCTTTGCCCCACGTAAGTGGGTGAACATGAACAGCTTCAACCAGAGAGTCGTTTACTTCAAATTCACCATTTTTTACCTTCTTAACCTATTAGATTGATCCACATCAAACTTTTCTTAAGTTAAAAACGATCAAATATTAGCAATTTCCTATGATTTAACCTCACAATTATTATATGTCATCCCCTAAAACATGTCTCCCCTCCAAGGTTTCGGGGGTTCTTACAGTGTTCTATGTTTTGACTGTGTGATTGTTAATTCACTGAACTATACGCTTATGATTTTTGAACTTTTCAGTATGTGCAACACATCCATACAAAGATTTCATGTGAAATTGTAATAAAAGTGCCCCCCATTTTACTTGGTCACTATTTGAAATAGAACATAAGTATCACTCACTACACCGTATCAGGGGACTCTAGCAGCCCATGTTCTGTGGAGAAGCATCCCGGGAAGACCTCCCCTGACTCTCACAATCCTTCCTCTGCTCCTCAGCAGTTCTCATCTGATAGGAGACAGTTCTCCATGTGCCTCTGGCCCCTCTTTTTTTTTTTTTTTGAGACAGAGCCTCAAGCTGTCCCCCTGGGTAGAGTGCCATGGCATCACAGCTCACAGCAACCTCCAATTCCTGGGTTCAAGTGAGTCTCCTGCCTCAGCCTCCCAAGTAGCTGGGACCACAGTTGCCCGCCACAATGCACGGCTATTTTTTGGTTACAGCCATCATTGTTGTTTGGGGGGCCCGGGCTGGATTTGAACCTGCCACCTTAGGTGTATGTAGCTGGTGCCTTAGCCATTTGAGCCACAGGCGCTGAGCCATTGGCCCCTCTTTATAACTGCAGTGTACACAGTAAAAGAGGCCAGATCATTCAAAACATGGACATGCTTTTGCATGAGGAAAGGTGCCATCTTGGAACTGGAGTTATTTTTATTAGAAGAGGACTTTACACACTACTACGAAGTCAAGACTGGTAGCATGTGACATGAATCAAAGGGGAATTCAGAATTGCCTCTTTGACTATAATGTCTCCTTGACCTGGCCATAAGTCCGTTTGGCTTTAATGATAATAATTTGCCTTAGTTCCAGCCAGTTTATCAAATAATATATTCAGTTAACTGTGAGCCTATGGAAAAAGAAAAAAAGAACTAACCATTTTGAATGTAAAAGCCCTGGGTGTGGCACAGTCTGGCAGGTATTCCTAGGAGGTCTGTGATACCCAAGGGGGGCAAAATTCCATCAGCAATGTGAGGAAGGGGAACTACAGAAAACTGGCCATTTCCCCCTACTCAACTCAATGGTCTCACCCAGGACTAGTCCAGTCTTAAATAGCAGTTGCTGCCACTCATGTAAGTCACACACAACCCTGAGAACAGTCGGAGATGCTGCATTATCAGGGTGAACCAAGAAGGGCAAACACTTCTAATACTTCCTAGAAATCGGTACCTTATTTTAAAATAATTCAATTTTTTAAAAACAAATTTTACTTAAAGACGATCCATTATTTTTCATTAGGGAGGGCCAACGACAAAGAACTCCTAAGGACTGAGTGTATGCAGTAGCTCAGTGGTAACTTTGTTTAAAACATCACCTTGGCGAAAAGAGGCTCAATCCGACAACATGGAAATTGTTCTCAGAATCATTCCTACACTCTGCCAACATTCTCCACGCTAGGGCTACCAAAGGTTCCCGACAGTTTAATGATAACAACTTAGGGGACAACGAGTTCCTTAAGAGCCTAGGAACATAAGGACAAGTTCAGCTGATTTTTGTATAAACCGGTCCATTCAAATGGATATTTAATGGGGTCATGGTGTGTGACATACCTCTTGGGGACAGAACACAATTATAAGAGGGACTTTCCTAACAAATGCAATCAGTGTAACCTGGTTTTTTGTACCTTCAACGAATCCCCAACAATAAAAAAAAAGGGGGGGGGTACTTAAATGGAATCTTTGGGAAAAATTTTAGCCATTAACTTTAAGACTTCTTACAACCATGCAGTTCCAAATATAGTAAGGGCTCAAGCCTTCAGAGGCATCCCTCAATTTGTTGACAAAACATCAGAATACCAATGAAGTCCTGAAGCTAAAGTGTTCTACTGGAAATAAGGAGAGTCAGCTTAGTGAAGTAAGGACAGGGTTAAACAGGGAGGAACCACGTGGATTGTAAGAACTAATGCCCCTCCCACATTTAATAACAGTTAAAACCAACTGAAAGAACAAAATAATGGTCTCTCTTGAACAAACTAATCATGAACGGGAAAGCCTACAGGGGGATTACTAATTTAGCTGTTCCATGTGACAGGCAGGGAAACAACAGTACTCCAGAAGGGGTAAGAATCAAAGGCAATGGCTCTGGCACTTACCCGCTCCTTGTAGTAGAAGGAGCTGATGGAGACCTGTTCTTTCTCGCTGCGGGTGGGGCTCCCGCTGTATAAACGGAGGTTCCCAGGGGCCTCTGTGCGGATCTTCATTGGTGCAATCAAGCCAGTATGATAAGCAGACAAGGCTGAGAGAGACCTGTGGTAGAAAATGAGAATTACCCACGCTGGCTGTCGTCTTTTCACATTTCTTTTTCTTTCTTTCTTTCTTTTTTTTTTTTTAAGAGACAGAGTCTCACTTTGTCACCCTGGATAGAGTGCTGTAGCGTCATAGCTCACAGCAACCTCTAGCTCTTGGGCTTAGGAGATTCTCTTGCCTCAGCCTCCTGAGTAGCTGGGACTACAAGCGCCTGCCACAACGCCCAGCTATTCATTTGTTGCAGATTGGCCGGGGGTAGGTTCAAACCCGCCACCCTCAGTATATGGGGCCGGTGCCCTGCTCACTAAGCCATAGGCGTTGCCCTCTTTTCACATTTCTAAGTAGTGCTATTCTTAACACTCGATGACACCAAGAGGAAAATATAGACAAAATGGGGAAAAGATAAAAACTCCCCCCCTCCAAAAAAAAAAAGAAAACTTTTAAAACCGAAAAATGCTCTATCTGCCTAAACACAGAAGGTACCTATGAATGTATAAACAAAAAATTCAAGGGAATCTACAAATTACTAGAATAAGTGAACTCAGATACAAGGTCAACTTACAAAAATCTATTATATAAGGCCATGGCTCACATCTGTAATCCTACCACTCTGGGAGGCTGAGGCGGATGGATTGTCTGAGTTTAGGAGTTCAAGATCAGCCTGAGCAAGAGTGAAACCTGCCTCCCTACTAAAAATAGCCCAGTGTTGTGGGGGGCACCTGTAGTCTCATCTACTTAGAGCCTGAGCCAAGAGGATCACTTGAACCTAGGAGTTTGAGGTTGGTGGGAGGTACAATGCTGCCATGGCACTCTACCCATGGCAAGAGAGTGAGACTCTGTGTCAAAAAAAGAAAAAAAGAAAAAGAAAATTAAAATTTTCTACTAAAAAGAGAAAAAACTGAGACAAAGGGATCTCTTGAGCTCAAGAATTTGAGGCTGTTATGAGCTATGACAACACAGCACTCTACCCAGGGTGATAGAATAAGACTGTTTCCAAAAAAAACCCCAAAACTATGATGCTTATACATATTAGAAACAAACATTTAGAAAACAAATATTTTTAAAATTGCATTTACGGGAGCATCTAATACAAAACAAACGAGCAAATTTAATTTTAAAATGTGCATAAAATATGCATAAAAGTATGTTGTTGATAGAAATTAAAGATGACTCGCAATAGTGAAGACATGTATATGCTAGTGGATTGGAAGATTCCTTATCATTAAGATGCGAATTTTCTTTAAACTGATCTACAGAGTTAACACAATCAAAATATGAGCAGGCACTTTTTTCCCTTTTTTTGTCAAAATCAATAAGCTGATTTTAGAATTTCATGAAAATGCAAAAGAACTAGAATAGTTAACCCAAAATGAAACAAGCATAATAAAGTTGGAGGACGCACACTGTAAGATGTGAAGCGGTACTGACATAAGGAGAGAGACAAAAAGATCCAAGGAAAAATAGAATCCAGAAGGGAGAACCCACAGACTACAAACGTCCGGTCAACTGATTCTCATTGATCAATAAAATGCAATAAAGAAAGGAAATCTTTTCATAAATGATGCCAGAACGACTATTTCTCTCTACTTAAATAAAATAAATTTTGACCCTAACTCACCTTATATCCAAAAATTAACTTGAAACGGATCACAGCCTTTAAATAAAGAATTTAAAACTATAAAATTTTTAAAAGAAGACACAGAGGGACATTTTCCTGACCTCAGGGTAGGCAAACTTATTTCCAGGCACAACACAGAAATTATTAACCATAAAATCAAAAAGTCAGAAACTGGGCATCACTGAAATTAGAAGCTGCTGTTCACTGACAAACATTACGGAAAGACAAGCCACAGAGGCTCGGCGCCTATAGCTCAACCGGCTAAGGCGCCAGCCACGTACACCTAAGGTGGCGGGTTTGAATCCCCAGCCCGGACCCGCCAAACAACAATGATGGCTGCAACCAAAAAATAGCCGTGCATTGTAGTGGGCGCCTGT
>CAUYTI010037131.1:0-24291 GCA_963575145.1 Galago senegalensis | reverse complement strand
AGGCGCCCGCCACAACGCCCGGCTATTTTTTGGTTGCAGCTGTCATTGTTGTTTGGCGGGTCCGGGCTGGGGATTCAAACCCGCAACCTTAGGTGTACGTGGCTGGCGCCTTAGCCGGTTGAGCTATAGGCGCCGAGCCGGAAAGAATAGTCTTTTAAGAGAATGATGCTGAAACAATTGGGAAAGAAAGAAAAAAAAATGAAGTTAGACCTCTACTTCAACCATGCACCAAAAGACTCTCTAATAACAACAAAAAAATCCCTGAATGTAAATGCTAAAATTAAAACCCTCTTATAAGAAAACAAGCATAAATCTTCCTGATCTTAAATTAGAAGATAACTTCTGAAATATATGATTCCAAAGTGTTGATAAAAAATAAAAAATATACATTTACTTCCTTAAAATTAAAACTCTGTATTTCCAAAGGCATTATAAAGAAATAGATAAAATAAATAATGGGAGAAAATATTTTCAAATCATATACCTGATAAAGGTCTACTATCTAGAACATAAAGCATCTACTCAACCACAGAAAAGACAACCCAGTTTAAAAGTGGGCAAAAGATTGGAAAAAAGATATGCAAATTCCAAAAAAAGATATGTAAATGATTAAGGACAGGTAAAAATGCTCAACCTCATTTATCAATAAAGAAATGAAGATCAAATCAAAATTAGATACCACTTTACACCAATAAGGATGGCCACAATAGAACACTCAACCAATAACTAGTTTGGCAAGGATGGAACCAAAAATTCCATTCCTAAGAATATACCCCAAATAACTGAAAACCTATGTCACACAAAAACTCATATGTTTACAGCATTCTATTTCATAATAACCGCACAATGAAAATCATCCAAATATTCATTAATTGATGAATAAATAAACACGTGTGGTGCACCCATACAATGGGATGCTATTCTTCTATAAAACGAAATGAAAGGTTGACACTGATCAAAACAGATACAACACAATCCACAAAAATGCCTATGTCTTATTTCACAGGTCAGGAAAAAAATAATTGCAAGCTTCATTTGGAACCAAAAACATAACTGGCTTCGCCAAAATAATAATAAACCAAAAGAACAAATCTAGATGCTACAGTAACCAAAGCATCATGGTACTGGTATAAAAGTAAAGACGTGGACCAATCAAACAGAACAGAGAACTAGACATAAAACCATGTAGCTAAAACCAATTAATCTTTGACAAAGCAGAAGCAGCATTTGAGGAAGAAGAGGAAAGGAAGCCCCTATTCAATAAATGGTACTGAGAAAATTGGATAGCCGCATGAAGAAGAATGAATCAGGGCCCATATCTCTTGTCATCAATAAAAATTATTTCAAGATGGACAAAAGACTTAAGTGTAAGGCATAGAACCATTAAAAATTCTGAAGAAAACATAGGAAAACTTGTCCAGATCTTGATGTGGGACAAAGAATTTATGACTAAGACCTCAAAGGCAAATACAGCAACAACAAAAATAAAGAAATGATGATTAGATTTTAAAATGTCTGCACAACAAAGGAAACAATCAACAGAGTAAATAGACAGCTTACAGAATGGGAGAAAATATTTGCAAACTATACATCTGACAAAGGTTATACCCAGAATCTACAGAGAAATGAAATGAATCGGCAAGAATAAACAACCCCATCAAAAAGTGGGCAAAAGACATGAACAGGAGTTTTTCAAAAGAAGATAGAGTAATGGCCAACAAACATATGAAACAATGCTTAATGTCACTACTGATCATGGAAATGCAAATTTGAACCACCATGAGACACCACCTTTGCCTCTGTTAACATGGTCATTATAAAAAAGTCAAGAAAACAATAGATGATGGCATAGATACAGAGAGGAAGGAATGCTTATATGTTGTTGGTAGGGCTGCAAATTAGTACAATTTATGTGGGAAATAGTATGGAGATTCTTCAAAGAAATAAATGTAGACATACTATTCACTCCAGCAAGCCTGTTCCTGGGTACCTATCCAAAGCAAAAGAAGTTATTTTATCAAAAAACACCTGTGTACAAAGGTTTATTGCAGCACAATTGACAATAGCAGAGATATAGAATCCATTTAAGTGTCCATGAATTCATGAGTGATTGAAGAAAGTGAGGTGTGTACATATACCATGGTGTACTACTCAGCCATCAAGAGAAATGAATTAATAACCCCTGTTGCAACTTGGATGGAACCAGAAGCTGTTATCCTGAGTGAAGTGTCCCTGAAATGGAAAAACAAATACCACGTGTTCTCACTAATAAGCCGGAGCTAAATGATGGGTACACACAGAGACAAAGACATGGAAAAGACATTGGAAACCAAGAAAAAGAGAGGAGGTTAGAGGCTGGGGAGATAAAAACTTACCTATCAAGTGCAATGAACACTATTCTAATGGTGGGCATACCAAAAGCTCTGATTTAAGCATTATATATAGTATCCATGTAACAAAAAACTTTGTATCCACTTAACATTTTAAAATGAAGAAACAAACAAATAAAAATCCATGCACAGAAGACCACAAACCAAATGATTCCACATGCGTAAAATGTCCAAAACAGGCCACTTTATGGAGACAGAAAGCAGGTTAGGTAGTCCCCAAAGCTGGGGGTAAGAAGGAAAAGACTTCTAATATGTGTGGGTTTGTTGTTGAAGTGATTAAAATGGTCTTGAATTAATTAATGGAGATGTTTATGCACCCTAGCAAATATATTAAAAGTTACTGAGTGGGTACTGTGAATTGTACGTGATGTCAGTTGCATTTTGATGTAGAAATCAGGGATCATTCGGAAAACAACTGGCCTCACCTTGTTTAAAACTTCTGGCATGAAAGATAAAAAGATAAGAATAAAAATTGGTGAAGTGTTCTAGTTTTATCAGAGTGTATAATAAATAGCATATGAGTTCAACATATGGTCTTTGATTAATGTTGTATAAAAAGAAAAAAACAGTAATGACTTTTCTATTTGGTGCTATATGTTGGATACTAGTATTGCTTCAATGTCAATTTCCTGAGCATAACCCATACATTGTGGTTGCATAAGAAAGTGTCTTTTGTCTTTGGAGCTGAACAGTTACATATTCAGGGTTTTGGTATTTTGATGCCTGAACCAAATAGTTCAAAGTAATAATTTTTAAAATTGCAGATATAGAGATAGGTATATGTAGCCAAATGCTAACAATTAGCGAACCTAGGTAAAGAATCTAGTTACATAGATTACATTTTTTCTGTTATAAACGTCTCAAAATAAAAATTTTGGATAATAAACAGAGGGATAGAGTAACAGTAAATATTTTTTAGCCATACTTTTGCGTGCAGCCATGCTTTGGAGATGACCATGACTAGAACAAAGATTCTTCATTTCCAGGATGTGATTGGCCGTGTGTGTTAAAATCTACTTTTTGAAAGTCTTCACTTAAAAGACTTTTAAAAAGTTTTAATATACATTTCAGGTCCAAACAAAATGTCTCAGTATCTCTATGTACTCCCACTTCTCAAAATTTGACAAGTAGCAAATGAGAAGTAGCCCCTCGGTATCATTGGGTACTGTTACCAACAACTTTGCATAGGTATGGCGCAGGGAACGGCTAGGCGTGTTCTCAATTGAGCCATGTAATCAACCCTGGATTTCTTTTTACTAGAAAGGATTGATTGTGCTTTCAACCCTGGGAGCGTGATGCCTGAGGCTCCCTGTGGCTTTCTACATCAGGCAGAGCACACTCTACACTTGCCACATCTTCACAGCCTATTTCCAGTGGTGTCACATGCTCTCACAGGGGCACAAGTATGAAAAATCTGTACCCCCTGCGATGAATGCCTTTCCCCTACAAATACAGATCTAACTATCCCCACTAGAGGTAATGATAAAGCACAAAATATTGAGGGATGTTCTAATAGGGAGAAAAGAGCCTTCCCCGCTTATATATTCAAAGCCTCCCAAGAGATTTTTCTCACTTTTATATCTTCCTATACTCAACATAGATCTTTTTTCCCAGTGTATTTGTTTCATTAAAATGTGAGGAAAGGGCGGCACCTGTGGCTCAGTGAGTAGGGCGCTGGCTCCATATACTGAGGGTGATGGATTCAAACCCAGCCCTGGCCAAACTGCAACAAAAAAATAGCCTAGTGTTGTGGCAGGTGCCTGTAGTCCCAGATACTCCAGAGGCTGAGGCAAAAGAATCGCCTAAGCCCAGGAGTTGGAGGTTGCTGTGAGCTGTGATACTCTAGTGCTCTATAGAGCATGATAAAGTGAGACTCTGTCTCTAAAAAAAAAAAAAGAGAGAGAGAGAGGAAAAACTATGCATTATATTTTGTGTAAGAAATCAAATTCTTTTCAATTGTTAGGGCAAAGAAACATAAGGTGAGCAAACTATTGCTAGGCATTGTACCTACAAATCAAAATGCTGTGATCTGATTATTCTGCCAACACGTCTTTGGGATAAACTACTCAGAGAGGGTGTAGCAGAGGAAATTGAAATGCTGAGGAGTGTGAGGAAGGTTCTGAAACCAGAATGTATTATTCATCCGAGGAGCACTTCCAACCAGGTCCTATGGTAAGGACGTTCTCAGCACCTCAAGGTGATAAGGAAGAATAAAGTCAGTATCTCTGTCTGCGTCATAAAAAAGTAAAATAATATGAATCCACACTGTCTCCATCTTTATTACATATAATACATAAATACATTGAATATTGTACTTAACTATTAGACATATTTGAACACACCACACAAACACAGAGAATTAGAAAGAAGTTAAAGCCAGTGAGACAAACTGTAATCAATTGGTGAATCTGAGTAAAATAGAGGTGAGAGTCCCTTGCACTATTCTAACACTTTTTTTGTGAGTTTGAAATTATATCAAAATAAAAAATTACCTAAAATAATCTGAATATTCCCTTCTACAGAGAATATGGGACACAAGATGATACTTTCCTTTCACTCTTCAGCAGTATTTTTTTTCTTTTAAATTCACTTTATTACATTAGTAGAAATAAGACTGTACCTGTTTTTACAGACCAGAGTCTCCAAAACACTTTCCAGAGATGCTGTGGACCCAGGAGGGCTAAGAGTACAAATTACACCCTCTTCAGATCGTAGGTTTTATAGCACTTTATGGTTTTCAAGGAAACCTCAGATCAAGCATTTCATTTGATTCCTTCAAAAATCCAGTGGGATGGTTATATAAGTATAATTATGCTCATTTTCTAAACGAGAAGAGTAACAGTCACAGCCAGTAATCACTGTTGATAGAGTTGGTGCACCCTGAGAAATTGACATCCACACCTCCCTCTTGCAGTGTGGGTGTCCAATGTAAAAGGCAGTTTACTGCTGGGCACAGAGATCAGTTATCGTATTACCAGGAATTTCATGACTTAATACAAATTAATTATCTCACAATTCCAGAAGTGGAAAATTTAAATTGAGTCCATAGAGCCACATTCTTCCTGGAGGCTTTTGGGGAGAATCTGTTTTCTTGCTTTTTCCAGCTTCTAGAGTCTACGAATTCCTTGACTCTTGTGCCAAGGAATTGTCCAATTTTCAAACTTAGTATCATGGCACCTGCTCTCTGATCTGTCTTTCTTTCTAGGAAGTCTTGAGATTATAGTGGGCTTATTTCAACAAGCCAGAATAATCATTTATCTCCATACTTCATCACATCAGTAAGGGCCACTTTTCAAGGTAAGGTAAGATGCTCACAGGCTCCAGGGATTAAAGTGTGTTCACATTTAGGGACCATTACTCAGCTAACTACAATCCTCTTAGAAAAGCCCCATTCATTCAGTTAGCTTCTTATTGCCTCTTATTTATTTTATGATTAATGAAAATTTGGGGAAATTTCTCTCATGCAGAAAATGATAAAGATGAAATTCCCTCCAAATCAGAAAAGGAAAAAGAATTAAACAGAGATAATGTAGAAGCAAAAGAAAATTTCAAAGTATATTTCTCTGTAATTAGTATCTTCATAAGAATTAAAATATTTAGGGGAAATGTGTTTTGCTATGAAAAATAACAGATAGAAAATAATCAGATCTAAACCAAATCTATCCCTGAAATGAAAAATTCAACAGAAAGATTGGAAGATGTGAAACATGATATCTGTGAAAGTGTAAATAAAGTTCAAAAATAATTTGAAATGGAAAAGAAGAGATAAATTTAGAAAGTAATTGAGCCATACAATATCTGACTAAAGGAAGGTTTCAGAAGAGGAAGAAGGCACAGTAGGAGACAGTTACTAAAAAAATGAAAATAAAAATAAATTTCCCTATTAAAGATCATAAATTCCTGGAACAAAGGGTAAGATTTTATATTTAAAATGCTAAGGGTAGAGATAAACAACACTGACAAATCTCAGAAGACATAGAGCCTGATAGTCATATTCCAAAAATTAGAGAAAAAGAGAACTTTAAGATGTTTGTAACTAGAATAGCTTGAAATTTTTGAAGTAATAATGTGTGCTTTGGGAAGAAGTCAAAAATTGTCTTTAAATTTTGGAAGGAAGATGACTTTGTCCTGGAAATTTATACCCAGATAGGAATGCTATGGTTTAAATGATGGTGTTCCCAGTGCAACAGTACTGCCTCTATGGATGGGATCAGCACCCTTGAAGGAGTTGGTTTGTTTTCTTCCATGCTTCCACTATTTGAGGACATAAAACAGAGAACAGTATTCACCACATACCAATGCTAGTACCTTACTCTTATACTTCCTGGACTCTAGACTATAATAAATACATTTCTGCTCTTTCTAAATCACTTAGTCTCATATATTTTGTTACAGCAATCCAAATGGATGAAGACAAAACGTGATTGTTTAACAAGCATTTTTCAAATTTGAAAATATCTTCCAGGTCTGCAAAAGCTATAATAACTTGACTTCCCACGCATCCTTTCCTAGTAAACTAGAGCAGGATATTGTTTGGCAAATAAGAGAGTAAGCCTAGAAAGCAGAAGTTCCAGAATTAAGGAAGCTGAGTCTTCACACTAGAAAATAGCAAAAATAAATAAAACAAAGAACAACAACAATAACAAAAACACCTCAAAGTGAGAGCTGTGCAGATCTGGAGAGATCTGTTGGTTTTTACTAGTTGTAAAAAACAGATAATACACTTATTTGGAAGGTATCTTTTAAGGAGAAGAGGAAAGAGAAACTATTTCATTTTTAACAAGTCTCCAGGTGATGCTGATGCTACTGCTTTGGGGACCACACTTTGAGAGCCACCATGCTGGGGAGGGAGCTGCCTCAGGTGCCAAGGGCATTCTTCTACCTATAGGAGGGCACCAGCCTAGGTGCAGAGGGTAAGCCACAAGTGCCACAGAATTCATAGCACTCAGCATGGAGCAAGTTGTTGGATTATTGCCCCCATTTCCTTGCCTTTAGGTAGGATAACTCTGAATCACCAGATGGGTAACTGGCTTAATGAGGAATTCCTTATTGGCTTCTCACTCTTCCTTGTCTCACTCCACTAATTTTCTACCAATGTTTCTTGAAATAACCTTTCAAATAAGTTGCTTGCATTTGAATGGCTTAGATTCAGCTTCTGGGAGAACCAAAACCATAATAGTGAGTGCTCGAGCAAATTAGTTTAATTAAATGAGCATAAAAACAATTTAAAAAAATTAAACTTCATGGTAGTCCATTAAAATACTTTGTTTAGGCATCTGTTTGCTTTTTCCTTTTCTTTCTTTCTTTTTATTTTTTTACACACTGCTGTTCCAATGGTTTATCTACAGCCCAAGAATTAACAGCAAGGCAGCATTAGAACTTTAAGTCTCATCTACTGGTTTACTCTTTAAAAGGATTTAAATAATCACATGTTAGTCATTCTGACTCATTTTCTTCAAGTAGGAAAAATAATTGGCGATTTGTATAATTGACATATGAGAGGTCTTGTGTCAAGTAAAATATGATTCTTCGTGTTTATTTATCAGCTAAGAAAGACATTGTTGGTAAGTTTACAACTGCCACAGAAACTCAAGAAAGAAATTTAAATGATTTTTACTGACGCAGACTTCCAAGGGGTACCAATTCCACACACTAAGCTGAGAACAAGAAAATCTGTCAAACAGGAAGCACTTTAAAAAGCTCAGACTCGAGAATAATGCCCGTCAATTTTCCTTCATGGACAAAGTAAGAGTGAAAGGCTCAGATCCTAAAAGAAAAGAGAAAGAAGTGCTTTTCAAAGCCTGGGTGATACCGCAGGTGACAAGGACCCCACTGCCTGAGGGCACTTACATGGGCTACTGCTATCCTTTCTCCCATGTATGCTGGTGAAAGGGTGGTTTTAACCTCAGGCAAAGCTTCCTGGATTCCCTGAAAAGCCCCCTCAGTCATCAGATGGCATGTCACATACCTGTTCACTGTCTTCTTGCAGGGCTCATAATGAGTTTTCCTCACTGCTCTTATCTGAGCCCCCAAATTCACATTCAAGGACACTGTCAATTAACATTTGGATCAAAATGCGACCCACATTCCTACTGACAGAGCTTCATGGAGACCGACCTGCAGAGTCCAAATGTTTCCTTATATACATTCAACAGTCTATTATGAAGAAGATAGAATATTCCATTAAAAGGAGGTTTTTCCCAAGTACCTACAAAACATAAGAATTCTGTATATTACTATTAATTATGTGATAATCACTAAATAAATTGGCCATTTCCTTAGAGCTATGTTAATATCACCAAGATTAAAGAGAGATTCAGTAATCTCAGGTTCAACTCTCCTGACTTGATCACTGAGAAGCCAGATCATCTTGGTTGAATCTTGGTCCCTTACTCAGCCCTAGTACTTTATTCAACAAAAGAGGAAGTTTGACAACATGACCTGGAAGGCCATTTCCAATTTATATTCTGTTACCTCTCTTATCTTAGCAGTGCCTGTACTTCTAATAGAACTTCATGAAAGAAAGAAGCAAAATTAGAGTTTAAAGAAAGGATGGATTTATTTGATGATGAAAGGTAAAAAATAGAAAAGACAATAAAAACATTACCAAAAATGGGCTGCCTGTAATTGTTTGGATATTTGGCCCTTTTAAATCTCATATTGAAATTTGATCCTCAATGTTGGAGATTGGGCCTAGTGGTAGGTGTTTGGGTCTTGGAGGGGATCCTTTGTAGCTAGCTAGG
This sequence comes from Galago senegalensis, assembly GCA_963575145.1. Classification (NCBI taxonomy): domain Eukaryota; kingdom Metazoa; phylum Chordata; class Mammalia; order Primates; family Galagidae; genus Galago; species Galago senegalensis. The sequence goes on along the minus strand of CAUYTI010037131.1, from coordinate 15,158 downwards.
TCACTTCCCTGAAATGATAAGTGTGTTCTCTGTTAGTTCCTGTGATAGCTGGTTATAAAAGGAGCCTTATCAGCCCAGCGAGTTCCCCTGCTTCCTTCCTATCTCATCATGTGATCTCTGGCAACTGGCTCCCTTAGCCTTCTGCTATGAATAGAAGCAGCCAGAGTCCCTGGCCAGAAGCAGATTCTGGTACTATGTCTCTTGCACAGCCTACAGAATCATGAGCCAAACTAACCCCTTTTCTTTTAACTCATCCAGCCTCAGGTATATTCTATTATAGCAGCAGTCCCCAGTCTTTTTGACACCAGGGACCAGTTTCATGGTAGACAACTTGTCACGGGGGGGGGGCGGCGGCATCATATCCTTATAAGGAGCACACAATCTCAATCTCGTTCACGGTATATGGTAAATGGTGAGCCCATTGCTTACCTCCTGTTGTGCTCTCAGTTCCTAACAGGCCATAGACTGGTAATAGTGTGAAGGCAGGGTTGAGGACTGCAGCTTAATTACAATTCAATTTGACTGACTCTAAGTGACTTCACACTATTTTTTTGTTTGTTTGCTTGAGGGGAGTTGTGTATCTACAAATTCTTTATCTCTGCACTCAAGGAAAGGTATAAAAATAATTGGAGCAAGATTTAAAATTCCTGCTCTACCATGCAAAGAGCTTGAAAGTTGTTACTTTTGCAACAAACTTTTTTTTTTTTAAAGTAGTTGAAATACAAGAAAAACAAATAAAAAACTCTGAATAATTTTCTTGGGCCCGACAGAGAACTAAGGTATACCACCATCTCACAAGCTGGAGAGATAGATAAAGCCACAGAACCAGAGTTGCATCCAAGATCTGCTTTCCTGAAAACAAAATCACAGGAGGTCTAAACTGGTGAGAATGCAGGAACAGTAATTCTGACACATTTCTAGAAGTTGCCTGCAGAGTGAGAGTTTTTACTGTGGTCACACTTTAGGGGCAGCACAAACTTACATAGGCATTACCTTCAGGAACACCCTTGGGTTATGATGGTAATGATTTGAGAAAGATCCCCTCATTGCTCTGGATGGGGAAAAGAAAAGTATCGTTATAAAATGTGTAAAGTTCCAGAATCTTCTAGATAAAAATCCTCTTCTCCAGACTACACCAGAGGCTTATCCCATTGGGGGAACATCATTTCCCTGCCTCTAGTTCCATCTGGCTTTCCTGTCTCATCAAGGGAAGGAGGACTAAGAATCTGTGCAAAAGGACACAGACCAGCAGAAAACACCCTCTAAATATTTAATTATAAGATTGTACATACTTGCTTTCCACCACAACAGGGCTCAAAGAGCTATAAAACATGGACCCTATCTGAAAAGAAGATCTTTAAAAAGCCTAAAAAAAACAGGGAGACAAAGATACTAGAGAAATTTAAAGTTTCTATCAGCTTCAGGAAACATTAAACACAGCCTACATCCCAGCCAGATTACATAAATCCTCACACTCAAGGCCTATTTACTGTGGTTCCTAAAACTTGAAACAGCATACTCAGAATTCAGCAAAACAATTATAGGCACAATAAAAGATGAGAAAAAACTCAATCTGAAGAGACAAAGCAGGCAGTACCATAAAACTAAGATGAGACATGGATCTGGGAATTATCGAACAGGGAAGTTAATGACAACAGATATTTTAAGGGATCCAATGTAAAAAAGTAGACAGCACACAAGAAAAGGTAGATGGTGCCAACAAAGACATGGAAACAAAAAGATTCACAAGAAAATTCAAGAAACTAAAAGCACTATTATGAAAATAAAGAGTGTCTTTCATTGGCTCATCAATGGACTGGATCAGGTCAAGAAGCAAATCAGTGAGCCTGAACATACTATGTCAATAGACACTTCTTAACTTAAATTTGAAAAAGTAAAGGCAATGAACAGAGAAAAAGCAGAATGGAGCATCCAGTAACAGTGGGACAATTTGTAAATATGTAGCTCTTGAAAACATTAAAGCAGCCACTATTATTTTTAAATAGCAAAATTAGTAAGCTAAGAGAGGACATAAAAATATATAAAATTTTCAATTAATACTTGGGAAAGCAGAAAAATAATAAATAAAAGAAACAAAGAATAGATGTGACAAATAAAAAAGTTACAAACATAGTAGATATTAATTTAACTATATTAACAATCATTTTAAATATAAATGGTCCAGATATTCCAGTTAAAAGACAGAAATTTTTTAAATGAATATGTTATCTTCATGAAATGTAAAGACACAGCTAGCTTAAAAGTAAAATGTTAAAGAATGATGTGCTAACACTAGTCAAAGGAATTTGTTGTAGCTATATTAATATAAACCAAAGAAGACAGCAGAAAAATGAAAATTATAGGGATAATGAGAAACATTGCACATTGATAAAGGGGTTATGTCTTCAAGAAGTCATAGCAATCCTTAATGAGTATGCAGTTAATAATAGAGTATCAAAATAGATGAGGTAAAACTGATAGAAGTGCAAGAATAGCTACATAAGTTCAATATTGTAGTTGAAGACCTCTATTTCAGTAATTGATATCAGGCAGACATAGTATGAGTAAGGTCACAGTCGATCTAAAGAGCACTATCATCAACTTTATCTAGTTAACATTTGTGGACTACCAGATGAAAAAACAGCAGAATATATATTCTTCTCAAGTTCAAATGGAGCATACATGAGATAGACCACAATCTGAGAAACCCAACACATATTAAGAAATTTAAAAGAAAAAAAAATCATACAAAGTATATTCTTAGACTACAATGGAATTTAGTTAAAAAATAATAACAGAAATACCGAAATTTAACAAATATTTGGAGATTAAACAATATTCTTCTAATAACACATTGGTCAAAGAAGCCTCAGGAAAAATTAAAATATATTTTGAACAAAAGGTAAATAAAAGTACTTTTATCAGAATTTGTGAAATGTTGCAAAAGCAATGTTTGGAGAGAACTACATCACCTTAGATGCATATATTCTTAGGTGCATATATTAGCTAAGTAGAAAAATCTGAAATCAATAATGTAAGCTTCCACACTGATAACCAAGAGAAACCAGAGCAATATAACCCTAAAGTAAAAGGAACGAAGAGATAATATAATTAGATCATAAATCAATGAAATTGAAAACAGATAACTAATAAAAAAAATCAATCAAACCAAAAGTTAATTCTTTGGAGAGATTGATAAAAATTGATAAACCTCTAGATATACTAAAAAAGAATAAAGTTTGAATTTTCAAATTATTAGTATCAGAAATTAGAGTCACTACTATTGATGTTATGGATATTTAACAGAAAATAAAGTCATACTATGAGATAATATATGTCTACAAATTTAAATGACATGAATGGAATTCCTGGAAAGGCACAAACTATCAAAATCCACACAAGGAGAAATGTCATCTTTTTTATGTCAAATTAATATAAATATGTTTTCGGTACATTGTTTTCAATTCTAAAGTAAAGGTCAAGTTGTAATTGTAGCCTTTCATCCAGGGAGAGTGTTGAACACCCTCACACTGTATACGCTAGGTGATAGCTACCCTGTCTTCACCTGTCCTCTCCACTTTCTCCCCTATTCCCTATCCCTTGCTAGACTATATATTTGTGTTTTATCATTCATGTGGGCTTCTAGTTGTTTATATTTTAATTTTATATTATTATTGAGTACGTTGGATAGAGAAATGTCATCTACTAGCAAATAACTGATAAAGAATTTGAATCTATTATTAATAACCTACAAAAAAAAACCACCTAGCCCAAATGTCACTGGTGAATTCCACCAAATGTTTTAGAAAGAAATTATACCAATTCTTCACAATTTAGAAGAAATTCTTTAAAATCTTTACCTCTAAAAATAGGAGCCGAGGGAACACTTCCAAACAGTCTATGAGAGCAATCTTATTCTTATACTGAAATCAGATAAAGCCATCATAAGAAAGGACAGCTTTCTTTTTGTTTTCCATAAATATTAAAGCAAGCAATCTTAGCAAAATGTTAGGAATTCAAATCCAAGAATGCATGAAAATAAATATTTGAATGGTTCAACATTAAAAAAATATATAGCTCTATAAATATAGGGCCTAGCCTAGTAACTCTGAGAAGCCATGGTGGGCAGAGTGCCTGAGCTCAGGAGTTTGAGACCAGCCTGAGCTACAGTGAGACCCCGTGTCTTTAAAAAAAAAAAAAAAAGGAGCCGAGGATTGTGGCAGGTGCCTGTAGTCCCAGCTACTCAGGAGGCTGTGGTAAGAGGATCATTTGAGCCTGAGAGTTTGAGGTTGCTATGAGCTATGATGCCCTCACACTCTACCAAGGGTGATAAAGTGAGACACTGTCTCAAAAAATAAAAATTAATAATCTACTATATCATAGACTTAGGAATGTATCACCATCTCAGTTGATGCAAAAAAGGCTTTTGAGAAAAAAATATATCATCCATTTGTAATAAAACTTTCAGAAAAGTTGTTAATAGAGAAACCTACTGAACTTGACAAAGGATATTAAAATATTCTACATTAACATGATTCTTAACGTTGAGAAACTGGATACTTTTCCCCCTGAGGTCAAAAACAAAAAAAGGATTTTTTTCTCACTACTTCTATACAACATACTGAAAATTCCAGCTTCTGCAATCAGACAATGAAAACAGATAAAGTATACCCAAATGGGGAAGGTAGAAATAAAACAGCTTTTCTTTGAAGATAACAGACATGATTTTCTATGTAGGATAGCTAAAGAATGGATAAAATAATTTCTGGAACTGAAAAATTATTATCCCGAATAAGCAGGATACAAGGTTAATGTAAAATGTCAATTGCTTTTTTTGTATGCAAGCAATAAACAACTGGTGTTGAAATCATTTTTAAAAAAAAGTTCTAGATAATAGTAAAAGAATGAAATAGTTAGGTATAAATCTAACAAAATATACCAGGGAACTATCTGCAGAAAACTATAAAACTCTGCTGAAAGAAATCAAAGATCTAAATAAGTGGAGAAATTTTTCATGGTCATGGGCAGGAAGATAAAATTGCTAAGACGACATTTCTTTCTAACACCATAGATTGAACAGAATCAAGTCACAATTTCATGAAGCTATTTGGTAGATATCAATAAACTGATTCAAAACGTTCTGTGGAAAGATTAATAACCCAGAATCCTGAAGAAGAGCTATGTTGAAAGAATCACACTCCCAAATTTTGAGACTTGCAGTAATCTGTAAATGTGGTGCTGATGGCAGGAAAATCACACATGGTATTCAAACAGAACTGACAGCCCAGAAATAGTCCTAGACACATATACTATATTAATTTTTTACAAAGAAGTACAGGTGGTTGAACGGAAAAACATTAATCTTTTTAACCAATGCTTCTGGAAAATTTGATATCTATGTTCTATATATATGTATAGAACTTAGACACGAAGCTTACAACGTTCACCAAAAATTAAGTCATAGGAGATCACAGCATTAAATGGAAAATGGAAAACTCTAAAACTTCTAGAATAAATTTGAGGAGGAAATCTAGATGACCTTAGGATTGGTGATGTGATTCCTAAGCATGGGCTTTTCCTAATATCCTACCATTCTTGGTTCATTAATTTTAGCAAAAATGATGTAGGGTGTTAATAATAGGGGCGATTGAGTAAGAGGTACACTGGAGCTGTCTGTACTATCTTCACAATGTTCCTGTACATCTAAAATTCTTCTGATTATTTTAAAAAACACAGGGAGTGGAGTAAATCTGAATTTTGAATGAGTGGCTTCTTTACTGTAAAAATTCCCATGAAATGTTGGAACATAACTCACAGAACATAACCTGCTTGAAAAAAATTGTTGATTATCTAAAATTTGTATTTAACTGGGCACAGGCATCCTGTATTTTCTGCAGCAAACTGAATTTATAAAAAAAGGGACAGTGTGAATCAGTAACAGATCAGGGGCTTAAAAAGAAGCCCAGAACTTTACTGAGAAAGTCATTCCTTTGTTTTTATGAAGTGGGAAGGAGGGTGGTGAGTCTTGTGTTGCTTGTCAGCCTGTTCGTGCTTTTGAGTAAAATTTATCAAGGTAGAAGTTTATTTTCAGGTCAACAAGAGTGTAGAATGCAAGGTGGGAGAGACATACATAGGCTGTGTCCTCTAGATCATAATTAGGAGATTAAATGAGAAAACACACAGCATCTGGAGTGGGCATTCATTCCAGGGAAGGTTTTACTTAATAATGTCCATGATGTGAACATCTACACATTCTGAAGTCTGCTTCTTTCTGATGTTCACTAAAAGAATTTCATACTGTCTAAGGCAGGGTCCTCAAACTATGGCCCGCGGGCCACATGCAGCCCGCTTAGGACATTTATCTGGCCCACTGGGTGTTTTTGCTGCCACTGCCTATCCTGCTTAATGGCTGACTGGTCCTGGGGCCCTCAGTCTGGCCCTTCAACAATATGAGGGTCAGTGTACTGGCCCCCCTGTTTGAAAAGTTTGAGGACCCCTGGTCTAAGGATTAGGGAAACATCTAGGTGTACAACAGAGAACTCTCTCCGTTTGGGCTTAGACTAAGGATTTTTCTCTCTCCATCTAGGTTCTCCTGATCCTCATTTCATGTACCCTGTGGTTCCAGCATGCATTCATGCTGTTCCAGTCTATGCTGGTCTATGCCCAAGTGTTCATGTCCATGATTCAGGACTATAGTAGGAACTGTAGAAAAATCCTATTTTTTGGTTCCCAGTGACTCAGATCACCAATCCTCCCAATTCTAACTACACTCTCTCAGTTCTTTCTATTATAGGTGCACTAGTATTTTCATTATTTCTGAAATACCAGGCCCACTGCTGCTTCAGGGTATTTCTATTCCCTTATTACATGATTCTGCCACCATATATCCACATAGTTAATCCCTCCTTCACATCTTCTCTCAAAAGTTGCTTCTAGCCGAGCTTGCCCAAGCCACACTGAGGATTCGATACACCACTCCCCTGACTATTTCTTATATTCCTTTATGGTTTATTTTTCATCTTAAAAATGATCACTAATAAACTGTTAATTTTTGGTTGTTTTCTTGTATAGGCATTGCATAAGGTCAAGAGTTTTTGTTACTGCATCCTTTGTATGCTTTGCACATAGCAATCACTTCTTAAATATCTGTTGACTTAATGAATACATTTTAAATAGCTCAGTTTTTATTAACTCATTGACTAAAATAACTGTCTGTTACTGAGTATTCTGGAATAACATATTTCTATTTGTTCAGCATCTGAACTTTTGACTGTTGACTTTCCATCAAGTGCCCAGTTTGTCTTTGCTTCACTGTGGCCATGAGAGGGTTGGGTTCTGATAACCTGGGACAGCAACAGAATTCTAACATCAGAGAAGCTTAGAAGTAATAGTGTAGTGGGGCTAATGAAAGAAAAGTTGGTGCAGGAAAACTTGAGGGTAAGTAGCAAGAATTAAGTATGAAAAGGTAATTTGGAATTATATCTTGGAAAGTAAAATGCCCTTTTCATTACAGTCATAAGACAAGCAGGGGTCTTCTAAGAGATTAGGGAAAATTTGAATAATGAAAAAACAACTATGCATAGATTTCAAAAATGTTTTGCTCCAAAGTAAACGTGTCCTAATTTGTTATATCATGTCTTAACAGGATTTGGTTGGAGGCACTAAGAAGTAAGCTATCATTTGAGAAGAGCTCCTATCAGAGCAATATTAATTTTTCTGAAATTGAAAAGAAAAAGCATGACATTTCTGTTGAAGTTTGGATGGAAGAATGGTGAAATCATTGATGCTTTATGAATAGTTTCTGGGGACAATGCGCCCCCAAATATCAGTAGCTTATAAATGAATAACTTGTTTAAAGAAAGAATGAGATAATGTTGAAGATGAAGCCCACTGTGGCAGACCATCAGCATCAATGTGTGAGGAGAAAATTTACCTTGTTTTGCACTAGTGGAAGAGTGGAAGAGGACCTGGGTTAACAGGAGAAATAAAAACCAATACCAGCTTACATAATTCTGACTGAAAAATGGAATTTGAGTAAACTTTCTACTTGACAGGTGCCAAAACCGTTGCACCCAGATTACCTGCAGATAAGAGCAAGCTTTCAATGGAGATTTTAGACATGTGGAACCAAGATCGTGGAGCACGTCCTTGACAACTTGTAATAGGAGGTATAGCATGGCATTAATTTACCAGTCTGATCCTGAAAACAAAGCCCAATCAAAGCAATGGCTAGCAAGAGGTGGAAATGGTCCAGTCAAAGCATCCAGTTTTTTGGAATGCTCCAGGCATTCTGCTTGTTGACTTTCCTGGGGAACAATAACATCTGCTGATTAGTCTGAGATTATTTTGAGAAAACTAGCCAAAGATTTAGCAGAAAAAATGTCTGAGGAAAGCCTCACCAGTCCTTCTTCATGCCAACAATACTCCTGCTCATTCCTCCCATCAAACAAGGACACTGTGTGAGAGTTTTGATGGGAAATCATTTGACATTCACCCACAGTTCTGGTGTGGCTCTCTCTGACTTCTTTTTGTTTCCTCATCTTAGAATATTTCTAATGTGCACCCATTTTTCGTCAGTTAGTAAAGTAATTAAGACTATGTTGCCCTGAATAAGTTACAAAGATCTTTTGACTTTTAAGAATGAACTAAATGGCTTGTGTCATCACTTATAAAAGTGTCTTGAACTTGAGGGAGCTTATGTTGAGAAATAAAGTTTATATTGTTTATTTTTATCTTTAATTCAATTATTCAAAGACTTTTAAACATTCACTCATAGAAGGCTTTTATAAGGGGGATGTGATTTTATCAAATAAGAATTTTTCTGGTGACAGGGAGGAGGGTGTGTTGAGCACAGAGAGACAGGAGGCATGTGGGTAATGTTTCTATAACAAGATTAATTTATTTTAAAGGGAGAACATAAAGAAGTCAATGAATTTCCATCTGGATTTTTCTTAGTTTGGAAATCTTCTCAAGTTCCTGACAGATTTTATCATGACCTTAGTGTATTTTTGAGTTAACAAGCCTCCATGGAAAATAAAAATCTACTCTAAATATTTAAAAACTATATTTCAAGTGGTGATGGAACATTTCCTTTGTCATAAGGACATTTTACCAATCTGCATAGAAATGCTCCAAGTCTTGGAGAATTTCCTCTGTTTTGTTGAGGCTTCTGCCATCTGCCTTTTGAATTTTGGTTATTAAGGTTGAGCAGCTTTGTGGCCTACTCACATTGCCAACATCTGCCTCATTTATTTATCCTTTTTATTTTTCTAATATCCAGGATGAATTGGGCTTTAATGGATGGTACTGATTTTAACTTTGCTTTCTATTCATAAATAAACTTTTTTTTTTTATGTGACTCTAAATCTCTTCTCACTCCATCTACTTGCTGGCAAGTAGGTATTTTGTAGAATGTAATTATTACAAAGGAGCGATGCTATTTTTATTTAGCACAATTTACCTATTGCAGAGCACAGCGTACAGTTCTGTAATGCATAATAATCATAATGGGCTACATAGACCCTCTTGGCTAGCTCTATTTTTGCATGTGATTCATTTTAATTTCAGAGGCACAAAAGGGATTATGTCTCTATTGGAATGTCTTGAATAAGCCCTACAGCAGGGGACCTGTGATGTCATTTGTTCTATGAGAAACATGCTTTTATCTATTATGGACTGGGTCAAAAATATAAATCTAAGATATTGCAGTTTTTATTTGTGTTAGAAAACTTGTCAAATGCATTCTTTCTTTCAGTTAATAATCAGGACACTTTTTCTCATGCAAATCATTTATTTTATAAGTAAAATCCAAAAGTTGAATCTCAAGTTGGAAGCAGATTTAATATCATCGTCCCTAACTTCCTTTCATAGATATTTGCTAACTATTTGTGACAATATGGGTAGGGTAGCCTTTAGTCTTATTTTTCTTAATGGATCATAAAACTTTTGTTAAATTCAGACTCTAAATGTGTGACTCTGTTCTAGAAGATTTTCTCAGTTTTATTGATATTACTATCATTTGCCCTCTGAACTTCAGTTATTAAGTTTGAGATCAGTAAGATCAATGACCAAATCACAAGAACATTGATGATGCTGTTATGATATAAAATCAACTTCATGTGAGGTTAAGATCTCTGAATAAATTACAAGTTGTAAATTTGGATTCTGAATCCTTCATGTGCCTTCCAGGTAATTAGTGCTTACCGCCTAATATAAAAGCAATTCAGACTACCATTTGTCTTTTAAAAGGTTTAGATATATGACAATTAGAGTAGCAATTGATGGAATTAGCAATGTTTAACATGAAAAAGAAAAGATGCTTGAAAGAGACTAAAGGGATGAAAAACTGTATACTATACAAATATTTCCAAAAGCAAACTGGCATGGCAATACTTTTATCATAAATTTAAAATTGGAAGCTAACACTACTAGCATATAAATACTATGAAATAAAAGAACAAATTTATAATCAATTTGGGAGATATGTACACAACTCTGTCAATAACTGATAGATCAAGAAAATAATTTGTCTTTGAATAAAAAATTTGAAAAACTAAACTGTAATGTATAATATAGTAGATAATTTATATAGAGAATAACCTGAAGTCAACAAATAGAAAGTCTATATTCCATACAAGTCATATGCAACATTTATACAAAGATTAAACATTACAAAACATTTATATGCTGAGTCATAGAAAAAGGCTAAAAAAATTTAGAGAATTAACATGACAAAAAATAAAACTTCTGATTAAAATGCAATTATAGTACAACTTAATGAGAAGAACAACAGTCCTTGAGGCAACCACTTTTTAGAATCACCCCAGTTATCTTTGACATCTGAGATTTAGCTTTGTGTACCCCCCCATTGTTCCATAGTTGTTCAGTGTCACTAGAAGAGTGTGGTAGCAGTTAAAGTATGTCCTGTCTGAGACCAGGGATAAAGGACACCCAGCTTCCTTCTTACTGTCACTTGGATTGCTCACTGTGGAGAATATCAGAGCCACTCTGTGAGGAGGTCCATAGTGGGAAGAACTGAGACCAGTGAAGGATGGTGCGTCAGGTAGCGGTTACATAAATGAACTGTCTTTGGACTGGATCCTCCCACTTCAGCTGAGCCTTCAAGAAACTAGACCAGTGACCAACACTCTGACTGCAGCTTCATAAGACCTTAACCATAATACCTCGACCAAGCAACTCCCAAATCCCTGACCTCACAGACTTTTACCATAGGATAGTGAACATTTGTTTTTTTAAGTCACTACATTTTTGGTGAATTCGTTATGCTGCAAAAGAAAAGTAATATATTCATATACATGGACAATTAATATTTTATTACTTAATAATTCCTGGGTCTATTTCCTTTTTTTTTTTTTTTTTTACATTTTTGTGGATAGTTCCAAAAGTGTGCAACAGGAATGAGAAGATACAATTGATTCTTTAACAACACAGGTTTGAACTGTGCAAATCCACTTATATGCAGATTTTATTTAATAACCATCTTAGAAAAATTTTGGAAATGCATGACAATTTTGAAAAGAAAACTTAAAGATATCATGTATCCTAGAAATAACAAAAACACTAAGAAAATATTTAACATGTCATGAATGTGCAAAATATATGAAGATATTAGTTTATTTTATCATTTACTAACATTAAATATATATGAATCGATCATAATAGTTAACATTCAATAAAAAAACAAAAACAAAAACAAAACAAAAAAAAGTTAAAATCTATTAGAATTTACACAAATAAATACTAAAAGACTGTATATGGTGCCCTTCACTGCCTATAGAAATGTAAATAAAGGTAGATATGCTATTAAATTATAACTGCATGAAATTTACTGTATTATGGGTAATAATTCTGTAGCCATCTCCTGTTCCTATTGTGGTAAACACAAGTGTTGTATATGTTTTAAGGCCAGTGAAGCTAAACATTTCCCTCTGAGCAGTTGCTTCTCTGGGAAATTGTTTATTGTAGTAAATACTGAATTCTTACTGTTCTCACTTAATTTCATCATGTTCAGTGCAATACCATAAACCTTAATAATACCATGGGACTTAATATGAAGGGCCACTAGTGATGATGGGAAAGCTCTTAAGAAGCAGAGAAAATTCATGACATTATAACAAAAAAATAAAATTGCCTGAAATGTATGGTAGATATAGGTCTGCAGTTTTGGTTGCCACCATGTTGTAAATGAATCCAGCATAGGGACCATTGTAAAAGAAAAATAAAAGTAAATTTGTGACATAGTTGCTTCAGCAATGATAGCAAGCGCAAAACCTTTTCACTTTTGTGAAATACATTTGTATCTTGTATTAAAAATTTATCTTTTATGTGGGTGCAGGATTGTTCCAACAAGGGCATACTTACAGACTCTAATAAGAGTTGAGAAAAACAAAAGCCATTATATGACAACTTAAAGCAAAAGAAAGGTAATGAATCTCAGGCTTGAGAATTTAATGTCAGCAAAGGATGGTTTGATAATTTAGAGAGGTTTTGCTTAAAAAATGTGGTGATCACAGGAGAAGCAGTTTCTGATCACCAAGAGGCAGACAAATTTTCAGATGCCATAAAGAAAATCAATGAGGTGAAAGGATTTCTGCCAGAACAGGTATTTAGTGCAAAAGAAAGTGCCCTATTCTGGAAAAAAAAGAAAGCCACAATGAACATTTGAGTAAAAAAGTGAAGGTAACACAAGGATGTAAGACAGTAAGGGACAGGCTAATAGCTATTGATTTTGATTTTGAATAATGCCCTGGCCACTCAGAACCCCACCAGTTCAACAATGAAAATATAAAAGTGATCTGCTGGCCTGCAAACACAGTGTCTCCAATTCAGCTGCTACAAGAGCTCACAAAGACAATTAAGCTTCCTTACATACATACAGTTCATAAGGACTTGGATGAAAACTCCAAATTAGAGAATATCACAAAGGCCTGAAAGGATTACATCCTTGAAAATGTTATCATTGTCATAGAAAAAGCTTTAAAAACCATCAAGCCCCAAACAAATTACCTCTGGAGAAAACTGCATCCAGACATTGTGCATGGCATTATAGGATTTATAATAGAGCCAATCAAGGAAATCAAGGAGGGGATCAAGAATAGTTGACAGTAAACTATTAGTAGTTAAGTTTTGGGAAGTCAAAATTTTATGTAGATTTTCAGCTGTACAAGGGATAATCACTTCTAAACCCCACATTGTTTACGAGTCAACTATATAGTGAATATCTATGTAACTGTTAGCCTTACATTTTTAAATAAATATTTTATTCTCTCTAAATTTATCTTTGTTGTCTAAATATTTAAAAGAAATTTTGCTGTAATGTTTTATCAGGCAAAACTTAGAAAATAAATCATTTAACTATAAGCAATTATGTATTTATTAATAAAGATAAAGAATTACGAAAATATAACCACAAAACTATTAGTACATATAATAAAATGGTCAATATAGGGGGTGGAGGCAAGATGGCCAGCTGGAGCCAGCATTCCACAGAGGCTCCTGCCCAGAAGGAGAGTCAAAGGACAGAAGTTTAGCTTGTAAGATGATGGTCTAGACATGAGGCAAGAAAGAAGGTTGAAGACTGCACATCAACCCTACTGAGGCAAGCTGTGACCCCAAGGAAACAAACAAGAGGTACAAAATCCATCGTCAAGCAGATGGGATTCCCCTCCCCCATGAGAACAGCTCATAGTATACTTTCTACAAATAATTGAACAGACTTCAGAGCTCCTCCTATTTTATCCTATGGGAGAGACCCTCTAAAAACTGGAATCTTTCCTTAGAGAGGACCCACTAGTGTGCCATGGCACTCTCCTGCCAGGCATAAAACCGTGTAAATTCTCTACCTGCAATTCTGAACTTCCAGCACTCCCTCCACTCTCACCCTGCGGTCTGGAAGCCTCTCTTGCCCATGGAGCCCAGATTCGTGGGCATTTTCTCAAGAGATGTGGACAAGGCATGAGCTATTGCAGGTCTGTGTTGATTCTGTGGCACAGGTGTGGAGAGAGGACTGTGGACTAAGAAAGCCATATGGGAGAGGGAGAAGCTGTGCCCAGTGGCAAAGAACAGCAGCAGTGGGAACAAAAGGACTCACACCCCTGGGGGTATTTTGGAGAGACATTCCTCACCTCTCTTGGCAACCAAAGAAAACTGGGCTTCTACTCTGGTGGCAGCCACTGGTGGATCAGATCTGGCACAGAAATGCAGGCCCCACGAGTAATGGCTGAGACTTCAACCCAGAGTTTCTGATTCACTAGGATTAGACAAAGACCAGCTAAAAATAAGACTTAGCCACTTAGCCCCACACACCAATCAGGTCAGCAGTGTCTTAGGCCATAGCACTGTATGGGTCCTTTGCAAAGCTCTAGGGGAAAAGATACAGACACCAGTCCCAGCTCTTGGGCAAAGGACTGCCCCTATCCAGGAGCCCTCAACCTAACCCATATCCAGGAGCCCTCAACCTAACTTCCCCTTATCAACTTATCTAGCCAAAAGGCGTAAAATAATTGTGGGGTGGAATCAGTGGGAAAACTCTAGCAACATAAATAATCAGAGTAGATCAACACCCCCAAGGAATAACAAGGCAGACACAACAGAAGATCCCATTCATAAACAAATAGCTGTGATGTCAGAAATAGAATGCAAGTAAAGTTGGAATTAGAAATTCAAGGAGCATTTCAAAAGTTGTCTCAAGAATTCAATGAATTTAAAGACAAAAATCACCAAAGATTTTGATACATTGAGACAAGAATTGCAGCCTTCAAAGATCTGAGAAATACTGTAGAATCCTTTAGTAACAAAATGGAGCAAGCAGAGGAAAGGGTTTCTGACATTGAAGACAAAGCTATTGAACGCTCCCAAATGCTCAAAGAGGAAGAGAAGTGGAGGGCAAAAATGGATCATTCTCTCAGAGAGCTCTGGGATAATTCAAAGAAAACCAATATTCACCCTATAGGAATTCCTGAAGGCAACAAGATTGCTTCAAAATGCCCAGATACTCTGCTCGGCGCCTATAGCTCAACCGGCTAAGGCACCAGCCACATACACCTAAGGTGGCGGGTTCGAATCCCCAGCCCGGACCTGCCAAACAACAATGACGGCTGCAACCAAAAAATAGCTGGGCGTTGTGGCGGGCACCTGTG